>JAESVK010000170.1:641539-656676 GCA_017140935.1 Hamamelis virginiana
ATATATATATATATATATATATATATATATATATATATATATATATAGTCATTTTCTTATGAGGACGTCCTCACATAACCTTATGTGAGGACTTGGCTTTTTAGCCCATGTAATATGGATATTTTGAAAAACCGGCCGTTGGATTGAATGCTCTTTCTATGTATGACGTGCATTTCAAAAATCACAGTAATCTGACAATCGGTTTCTAAAATACGGACTATGAAAACTTATGATAATATCTAACGGTCATAGCTTTTCACAGTCTGTATTTTCAAAACCGATCATTAGATCACTATGATTTTTGGCATTCATGCCATACATTGGAAGAATATCTAATCAAATGGTCGGTTTTCCAAAATTATTATCTTACATTGACTAAAAAGCCAAGTCCTCCTCATGTAAAGAAGTCCTCATAAGAAAATTACTATATATATAAACCAAACTCAATCCAGCGATGGGGTGGAAATGCCCGTTGATGAGAAGTGCTTTGCCATAGAGGGTAGAGGGTTAGGGTTTCACGGCAGGGTTCTGACAGAAAGAAGCTAGGGTTCCAGTAGGGAGAAGCTACAGTTTCGGCAGGGAGAAGTCCATTAATCCGACAGGGATAAGCTAGGGTTCCAATGAGTGCTCCACGGCAGGGAGAAGCTACGCTTCCGATGAGTGCTCCCGGCAAGGAGAAGCTAGGGTTTCGATGACTTCTCCATGGCAGCAATGGCTCATGCGGATAGCATGGGGGAAAGAGAGAGTAAGTGAGATCGAATATTGCAAAGAGAGTGAGAGAGGAGTGATCGAGGCAGGAAATATAGCGCCAAAATCAGATCCCCTAAAACGGCGTCGTTTTGATCTTTCCGAAAAAAAAAAATTAAAAGGAAAAAACGGTTCCTAAACGATGCCGTTTTTGATATTGTTTGAAAAAAAAAAAAAAAAAAAAAAAAAAAAACGACCTCCCAACAACATCATTTTTTTTTAAAATATATATATATATATATATATATATATATATATATATATATAAGAGGACAGTTTTTCAAAAAAGCCCTTAAAAGTACGTATTTTTTATTTTTAAAAACAGTTTTAAAAAACCGTTCTCTTTGTATATTTTTAAGGACGGTTATTAAAAATCGTCCTTAAAACTCTTTCCGCCGCATGTCCCCTTTTTAACTTATTGTAGTAGTGAAAGCTCCTTGTTTTTCATCAATTGTAATATCCAAATCCCCCAATACCAATCACTACCCTCTACTTCTCTCCATTTTCTCTGAAAGTTCATCAAACCAAACCTTCTAAGTTGGTTATCATGACTGGCATAAACACACCTCAACCTCTAGTTGTCCATGTACTCCCTCTATTACCGTAGCAACAACAGCTAATGAGCAGCCCGGGTACTCAAAATATTCATCTCTACATCCCTCTTCCACATCAACACAAACCTCTAGCTAGGCCTACCACATCCACCACCACCATCGAATCAAACTGCAATCTTCTACGAAGAGTTTCCATACAATGATTTTTTTTTTTCCCATTAAAACTACCATATTGGGAATGGAATTGACAAACCTCCTTTAGGTGACGAACTGTTAGGGGGTTCTCCAACTCCTGACAGTTCCAACTCATAACCTTAATCTGATATGTCGGGGCCGTTTAAGGCCAGCTTCCACCACCTTCAGATTATCAACATTGAGTTTAACCTTCATTAACTTACCTTGGTTGGCATCTACCTCTCCCAGCTCAACCATCTTCTCCATATTATTAGGCGCGCGACCATCCTCTTTTAGCCCACACTACTAAAGGTTCACAATTTTCTTGATTCTAATTCATATTTAGCAAAATTAACCTAAGTTGATATAATGTCAATTTCTCTCTAAATCGAATCAAAGTGAACCAACTTTCACTCCAATTGGACACCTCTACTTAATTCAAAGACATTAGTAAGTGGTAACAAAAACATTTTAACAAGGAGAAAACATATTACGAGCACCTCCTAGAATCTTGCCATGAGTTTTCATAAGCTCTCTTTAATGCATGTACTGATTAAAAATATTGAATTATCTCTTATTCGCTTATGTTGCCTAATATCAGTAACTAGAATGAAAAAAAAAAATTATATATTTTTTAAAATATATATTTACTAAATGATACAAGCCACTTATACATGTAGATGGAATGTGTCTCCATTGATGTTGAAAGTTGATGTGGGCGTATTTGAAAACCAGGAAAAAAAAGAAGATATGGGGTTAGAAGAAGAAATTAAAACTCATAATAAAATAATGAAGCAGCCATTATGATAAATTATATATGTGACTAATGATGTAACACTCCATTAATATATTATTGTGGGTATTTTACGCCAATAAACCTTAATTTTGCAACAATTACGTAAACGAACCTGTTTTATAACTATTTACATAAATATTTTTTTGGACGAAAATGCCCTCATGTGATTTTAATAACTACTATATTAATGCCGCTTTAATGGTTAAAAAGTAAACAATTTTTTTAAGAGTTAATTGGCCAAAAGTCCTATTTTAGGAACCTCTCTTGCTTAAAGTCCTCATTTAGGATTTTTAATGGCTAAAGTCCTTTTTAATGAGATTTTAATGCAGTAAGTCCCAAAGTTTAAAATAATTTTTTATTTATACCAGAATTGCCCTTCACCATTAACACGCGGCTCTGGTTTCTCTTGAGGCTTTATTTAGAAATCACCAAATGAAAGAGAAGATAAGAAGCAGACGACGACTAGAAGCAAAACCAGAGAATATATATATATATAAATCACCAAACAAATCCTCTCTCTCTCTCTCTCTCTCTCTCTCTCTCTCTCTCTCTATATATATATATATATATATATATATATATATATATATATGCTCGAAACCGTTAACAGCATAAGAAGAAGAATCTCAGTTTCTGTAAATTTAAAAAAGCTTCTCTGAAGCTCTTCAACAATGGCGTTAAATTGTGTTCAGTTGACTCGACGATCGAGTAGGAAGACGCCGCGTGTATGGCCTCGCACTAATGCTCATAGTGTTCAGCTCCATCGGATGTGGATTTTCAATTTGTACCACTCGGAGCTGCGTTTTGACCAATCTATGGTTTTTCAGGTTCTTGCTCGGGATTGGGATCGATGGCGATTATCAGTTGTTTCCTCAATTGGATGAGTTGGATTCGGCTTCTTGGACCTGTTCTGTTTTATAATTGATCTACTGGCCATCTTCTACTTCGTCCTCCACCATGAATTGTAGGCTCAAGTTTGATGAATTTGCAGATCTAATTTTCGGTAAGCAAATATTCATCTGTCCTTTGTCATGTAGTTCCTTTTAGATAAGGATGCTGGATAAAATATTTTCCATCCAAGTTCAAGAGATGCATCTTATTTGACTTTAACTCTGAAAGTCTATGATAGAGTTTTTGCTCACAAAGACATCATTGAAGCTGGGAAGGACCACAAGGACATCACAAGCTTGCTCTGTCTCGGGAAAACATTAAAAGTAGGCGGTGACAATTTTGGGAATTTAGATGAGGTTGTACTCTTTTCCTCCTGTATATTGAAAAGATTATTTGTTTTCTTTCTTAAAACCACTTTTTAAGAACTTCGTTTATTTGGTTTTGTATTTCTATTTTTTTTTTCTTTTTTTTTTATGTTTTATTTTTTAGATATTTTTGTTTATTTGCAACTTGAGAGAAATGGCCGTGTATATTTTTCTCTTTTTTCTTTTAATTTTTTCAAGTGTAGTGAACTAAAATGTAGGAAAAAAAATATTTTTTGTTTGGTTGTTGGGAATACGTAGGAAAAAGAAACAAATCTTTTTTCTTTTTTTTTGTGTGGGCATAAAGAAATGTATTTTTGGTGTAGTGAAATGCATTTTTCAGCGTAGTGAAATCAATTTCTAGCATATAAAATTCATTTTCCAGCGTAGTGAATGGGATTTCGGTGTAGTGAAATGGGTTTCCGGCATAGTGAAAGGAGATTCCGGCATAGTGAAATAGATTCCGGCGTAGTGAAATGGATTTCTGGCGTAGTGAAATCCGGGGTTGGGGTTGAGGTGACATTGAAGGTTGTTGGGAAGGGGGGTATTTTTGTCCAATTCATGCCAAAAAGACGTTCGGCATAAAAGATTTTTAGAGAGGACTTTAACCATGAAAATCTTATAAAATAGGACCTTTGTCAAATTTCCCCTTTTTTAAATGGATTGAATAATCTCCTACAATGCATAGGATCCATGTATGCTATAATCCTCAATCCCCAAGAAATACACTAGATTCCATAAATACATATTATTTTCAATCCCTACATTAAAACATAATCCTGAAACTTAAAAAGAATCCCAAATTCCCAACAAAAGCCCTACATTTATTAAGTGTCACGTCAATTTTTTCAAACATCACATCAGATATTTAACATCAAATCAAATCTTATTCTTTTCAAGTTATATACGGAGTATCTTTTATTATCCCAATAAATTAAAATGTGTAATAAAATGTTTAAATAAACATTTAGATAGAGGGAAAATAATAAAAAAATATTAAAATATTAGAAAGAGAGAGAGAGAGAGAGAGAAACAAATAAAAAATATTAAAATATTTTTTTAAAAATGAGTTAGAGAGAGGAAAATAATAAAAAAATACTAAAATATTTAGAGAGAGAGGGAAACTAATAAAAAAATATTAAAATATTTTTTAAAAAAATGAGTTAGAGAGAGGAAAATAATAAAAAAAATACTAAAATATTTAGAGAGAGGGGAAAACTAATAAAAATACTCAAATATTAAAAAAATGAGTTAGAGAAAGGAAAAATAAAAAAAAAATTAAAATATTTAGAAAGAGGGGGAAACTAAAAAAAATATTAAAATATTTTTAAAAAAATGAGTTAGAGAGAGGAAAATAGTAGAAAATATTAAAATATTTAAAGAGAAAGTGAGGAAAACTAATATAAAATATTAAAATATTTTAAAAAATGAGTTAGAGAGAGGAAAATAATAAAAATTTATTAAAATATTTAGAGAGAAAGGGAAACTAACAAAAAAAAAGGTTAAAATATTTTTAAAAAAATGAGTTAGAGAGAGGAAAATAAAAAAAATATATATATATTTAGAGACAGAGAGAGGGAAACTAATAAAAATACTAAAATATTTTTAAAAAATGAATTAGTTGCCATATAGAAAATGTATAGAGACTTTGATGTGACAATATGAGATCAAGTGGGGATCGGAGATTATGGGAAATATTGGAGATTCTGTTAACAAATGGGGATTAGGGATTGTATGTAATTATGGGGATTCAGTTTTATAAAAAAAAAAAAAATTAATATAAAAATAATGATGTGAAATCTTAACACATGGTTAAACATAAAAAAAATGAGTGATAATATGTTGTACAGATTGGTTGGGGATTGGGGATTCTTAGCAAATTTTAGTATTAATTAAATGTGGGGACTGGGAATTATATGTACTTATGGGGATTGGGGATTATACTGCTTTTTTGGGGATCATGTGTATTAGTGGAAATTATGTACAAAATTTGAACAAAAAGTTTTTTTTATTTTTTATTTTTTTGCTATTAGAAGAGCATTTTCATCCAAAAATGTGGCCATAAGTGCATTTCTGTAAATATTTATAAAACGGGTTCGTTTACATAATTATTGCAAAATGTGAGTCTATTGGCATAAAATGCCCTATTATAATTATGGAAACAAGTACTTTATTAATTTTATGGTGAAATGACAGGGGATGGAAATGTTGTACCAAATATGAAGATCTTTTTTGTTTTAGCCATTCCTAATTTCCTACTCCATGCCTTATCTTTCATCATATGCTCATGTTATGTTGGAGTGTCCTTGGAGCAATGCTTTCATAAATAGTTAGTGCTTCACAGCCACAAGATAAATGTAACCCACAAAAAGCCTTTAGGAAACAAATTACAAATGTTCCCTAAAGTTAGAACATAAATATAGAGTCATGACAATTCAGATCCTTGGTTCAATCATGTTTGTCCTACATAATGGTGAATGTAAATGAATTGGATTAACTAAAATCACGCATATATAATAAGGCTAGCCACACATGAATATTGTTATAGTTTTTACATTGAATATTGTCATAGTTTTTCACAATCTGTATTTTAGAAGTCAACCATCAGATCACTGTAATTTTTGGCATGCATAACATTTATAAAAGGAGTACTATTTAATTCAACGGTCAGTTTTTTAATCCATGTATGCTCATCTCGCATTACATGTGAAAATTTTCACTATTTTTTTTGGTAAAGTAGAACAGTGAATTCAACTGAAAAGTTACATACAGATTTTCAATAATGTAAATTTGTATCATAGGAAGAAGATAATGAAAACTTGTTGACCATGTCCCAAAGTTAAAAGCAAAATGACTAAGGTAGTGGAGATCCAATTCAAACATGAGAGGATCGAAAATGTGACTTTTGATTGGGTGTGTCCCCTTCTCTCATTAAAAGGGGAACACCTCAAGATAACAACTTTTAGAAATGCAATGTGTGCTAATTAAACATCAGCAATTTTGATGAGCAATAATTTCAACATTTTTGGCTAAAAGTGAAAAAAATAGCATTGCCACAGTATTTTAATTGATTTGGATGAAAAGCATCAGCATTGCCACAACATCACCATTTATATTGTATTTTAAATGGTATTTGTAATGAATCTATTGACCTTTTTTTTTTTTTTTTTGGGTTGATACTAATAGGATCCTGGTATAAAAGGTTTATACCATAAGGCCTCTGTGTTTTTTTATGATACATGAACGTGTAAAATTGAAAAATAATGGTCAGAATTGCCCTCCATTAAACCCAAAAATATATTCCAAAAATGGCGCGCTGATAAGCAAGAATATCATAATCCCGAAATTAAGTCTTATTTATTGTATATTGGGGTTATCGTGGGTGTAGAGTCAACCCATTTTTCAAATTTGACGAAACGTTCGGGAGGAGGTTTGTGCTTTGTGTTCGATGTGCACCGGCAATACCCATTCCATTCCGATTGTCTTCTCCGGCATGCTGACCAAGAAACAATCGGCAACGTCCATAGGGAAAACGAGTAAGTTTCAAATTGTTTACCATATGTTTGGGTTTAAACATGTTTTTACATGGGGAATGGGTTTCGAAAAATTTTTGTTAATGGAGTTTGAAAAGTTTGGTTTTTTGGGTTTTGTATGTAAATATGCTTCTCATATTCATGAAGCTCTTTTTTATTTTTTTTATTACTTGTTTCTAAACTCAAAAAGATGGGTATTGGAATCGGGTGTATATTTTGCAAAGAGACTTGTATATTTGGTCTAGTATGTCTTTGAGTTATGTATCTCTGTAAATGAACATATTGTTAAACATATACGACATAATATTTAGAGAAATCAAGCGGATAGTGTTATGTATCTTTGTTGTTGTTGTAGTTTTTTTTTTTTTTTTTTTTTTTTTTTTTTTTTTTTGAAAATTTTGGTTTTTTTTTTTTTTTTTTTTAGTATAGGGTCATGTATCTTTGGATATTTTGTATTGGTTGTTTGGTTTGAAATGCAAAACTTGAGTGGGAAAAAAAGAAACTAGAGATACATGACCTGTGTTCAAAAAAACACTTTCCAAGTTGAAGTGGCCATGTCAGATTTGGATGAAGATAAAGGTTGGTAAGCATCATGATCCGTGCAGGGCAGCCCTGACCTAAAGTAGCTGCTTTAGGCCCCTGAATTGAAGCCAAAAAAAAAAAAAAAAAAAAAGGCCCCCTAATTTTAAACCCAAATAATAGGCCACAAATTAGACCCTTAATTTTAAGCCCAAACAAAAGGCCATTTTAAGCCCAAACAATAGGCCACAAATTAGACCCCTGATTTTAAGCCCAACCTCTGATTTTAAGCCCAAACAAAAGGCCACAAATTAGACTTTACCTTTCCCACAACACCTTCAGTGTTCTCTAGAATCTCTACGACTCTACCTTCTCCAGTTCTCACTCCCTCACGGCCCCACGACATTTGCATTTTGTCTCATATTCCCATTCTCTCTCTTCCCCCAAAAAAATCCAAGGCACTAGCAGACTTGCATAGTTGGTCCGCCCTCTCTCTCTCTCTCTTAGGTATTTTCTAATTCTTTCTTTCTTTCTCTCTTTTGAATCTCTTTTATCCTATTATAATTGTTATTATTGATTTATTATGAGATTAACTTTCTTTTCTTTTTTTAGATAATCATTAGGACTTTAGAGTTGTTTTATTTTATTGTATAAATTTATTATGATCACTTATTGTGAGATTTGGATTTTTGATTCAGGGGTTTAATTTTAGGGCTTTTGGCTTACTTAATGATAATATTAATTTATTATTGTTTTTTACTTGTTGTGATATTAGGATTTTTTATTTACGTTTTTATTTTAGGGCTTTTATTTTAGGGCTTTTAATTTGGGAATTAAATTAAAATTTTAGGATTTTTTTTCAGTAAACAAAGAAGACAATTTGTTTGTTTATTATTTTTCTTATGGTAGGATTCATCATTTGGTCATATAAGTCATGCCTTTTAAAAGAAAATATGCATTTGACCATCTAAAAGAGTTGAAAATGAAAAAATTAGAGGCATTTATCAAGTCTCAAGAAGGGACTCTTGACAAGTTCTTGGTAAACACTAAATATAAATAATCTCCTAGTTCAGTTGAAGTTGAGAGTGTGCCTGAGATTTGTGGTGAAGTAATTCTTTTTTGTTGATGTACTATTGAGGTTTGGGTGAGCCAATTGAAAACCTTTTTCTATTTAACTATTTTCCCTGCTATAATATGCTATAATAGATATTGTTTTATAAGAAACTAAAATTTTTAATGTAGTAATTAAGATACAAATTTTTTTTAGAGTTTGCATGTAGAGAAGCCCCCTTTTAGGTAGCCACTTCAAGCCACCCAAAGCCCAGGGCCGGCCCTGGATCCGTGTAAGAGAAAGAGTTTTGAAATGGTTGAGCAGCTGGCAGATGGAGATATGGGAAGAAGATTAGGAGGTTAGGAGAATTTGAATTTGGATTAGATAGTTGCTGTGAGTGAACACGCACCTTGTGTTCAAAGTCCAAAAAAGAAGAATTGGTCATATACTCATATATATTTCTTTAGTTTTTGTTTTTTGGTTTTTGTATTAATTGTTTGATTTGAAGTGGGAAACTTGACATGTGGCTTCATTGTGAGTAGGATCATGTATCTTTGATGGAAATATGTTATGTGATGAATGAATTTCAAAGTCAAAAATAATGTCAAATTTTAATTTGTTTAGGTTAGGATAACTTTGTAAAATTAAGGAGATTAAATATAAAAAAATAATATAATAACTTAATGCTACTTAAAAATATGGAAAGAATAAGGAAGGGCAGGAAGGGTATATTAGTCAATCTCTCTTTATTAGTTGATTTCAATTTTGACTTGGAGGAGCCTCTCAGTAAGGGATCTTATTATTTGGACTTGGTGATAATAAAAACTATTTTAGGGTCCTTTGGATCATTTTTCCCCCCTTTTTTTTTAAAGGGTTTAGGGTTGGTTACCCATAAGTCCAAAGTAGAAGAAATTTATTCTAAAAAAAGTCCAGATAAAAAAGACTTATACACTTAGGTCATTTGAAATATAAGAAGACAAATATGCCCCTAAGATTCAAAATTAATTTTATTTTTTTAAAACCATCTCCACCATTTTAGGGATTCAAAATTGAATTTGATGGGAATATGTAAATTAGTTTTAGAACTAAATTAGAGACTAGCTAAAAAATCATCAGTTTTTGTATATATCCATACATAAGAAAACTGATAAGATAGATCATATATATATATATATATATATATATATATATAGAGAGAGAGAGAGAGAGTCCCGTTCCTGTAAGGACTTCCTTATATGGGGATTTGGACTTTTTGCCAATGTAAAATGGGTATTTTGAAAAATTGACCGTAGGATTTAATATTCTTTCTATGTATGAGAGGGATGCAAAAAATTACAGTGATCGGACCACTGGTTTCTTAAATTAAGACTGTTAAGCATTATATAGGTATTTAATTTTTCATAGTTTGTATTTAAAAAACCAGTGGTCCGATCACTGTAATTTTTGGCATGCTTGTCATACATATGAAAAATATTAAATCCAACAGTCAGTTTTTCAAAATACTCATTTTATATTGGCCAAAAGGCCAAGTCCTCATATAAGGAAGTCCTCATAAGAAAATTACTCTCTCTCTCTCTCTCTCTCTCTCTCTCTCTCTCTCTCTCTCTCTATATATATATATATATATATATATATATATATATATATATATATATATATATATATATATATATTTTTTTTTTTTTTCAAACCACCAATCAACTTGTTTATTTAAAATTTGATTAATGTAAAAGAAAGGACATTAGAAAATCCAGCTATTCTGCTTGGTAAAATCTCTTGGTAGTTGTGCTAGAGACAAACTTCCACAATTTTCGAATAAATGAAAATCAGCTATTTGAAATAAACAAACAAAATAAAAATTGGAAATGCTGCATTGTTTCCCCAATACGAAACAATTTCAGTCACCAACAACAAAGTTCACAAGCCAAAACACTTTTATTTTCAAAACATCTACATCTATGGCGTCAAATCATTTTCCCATGCATAATATTGCTTTTCCAATAAATTGTTCCACTCCATTCCAATTGTTTGGTAAATCAGTAATTGGGCCCATCCCAATTCTTAAAAATCGCAAGAGACGGAATTGTATCCGCCTGTTGCAAATAGGAAGAGATCTAAAAGAACATAACGCATTCCAATCTTTTTTAACAAAGAAGAGAGCTGAGAAACACCACTAAATACATTTAGAAGTGAAAAGCCCAAAAAGAGATGCTCACTTTAACATTATCCCATAAAGCTTCAATATTCCACTTAAAGATTCTACAAGCATTCCTTTCCATCCATTGTTCCCCAAATACAAAACAATTCCAGTCATCAACAACAAAGTACACAACAAACACATTACTTTTCAACATATACATCTCCTGCATCAAATCATTTTCCAATCCATATTGGTTTTTAATTGTTCCACTCCATCCGATCCCAAAGCAAGAACTTAGCCTAAATACAATACCTGCTAATTTTTTTCTTAGCAACAGGCCTGAAACAAGCAGAAGAATCCAAGAGACATGAAGGATTATAAAAATAACATTTAACACCAAACTTACAAACTTACGAAATCAAACATTTCCAATTTCAAGGGAAAATTGAGGCAGGAAACCGATAAAGCGAGAAAAACCTATTTCCATTAATTGTCACAAACAAAGCACAAACATCTACATGGGTGAGGTTTACTTAATTGTAATTTAAAGAAAACATGTAAAGCACTACCCAAACATAAGACCTTTGGTTGATACACAGTACTAGTACATTTCTTGACCTTATAGACTATGAAAATATATCACAAATGTCAAGGTTGACCCTTAATTTCTCCCAGTGGAACTGGTAGGGCTTTACTGTCTGGTGACTGCTGATAAGAAATTGATATCAGCTCAGACCTATACTTGTCTGCTCCATCGCAGTCTATCACTTCAACAAGTTTCTCACTGTTTAAATTTTCAGACGAAAGTTTTGATGCTTTGTCCGGTACAGAGTATGAGATAGCAATAAGCGACTCTCGAGTCAAGTCCTCAGAACCCTCCTTGACTGGTGTCTTCTTATCCATATAATGAAAATATGCTAATCCTGCAAAAGTCCACATTAATTTAATTGAGAATCTGCCTGCTTGAAAGGGATATACCCTGAAGATAAAAACAGAGAATCTCAGGTTTCTGTCCTGGGTGCCCAAAAAGAAAAACAAAACCTACAACATCCATTTAAGCATTAGTTTAATGTGATCTGAAATCATTTAGCAGACATTTAACTAAGGCCTTTTTCAGTCATGCATTTCTAGACTTGCATACACAAGGGTGAGCAGAGAATTTAATTTGGACTTAGCTGCAAGCCTGCAATTTAGTGTAGTAATTCTGTTTTTACATAACTCAGAAAATTTGGGTTCAGACTTGTGAGATTTACTCATTCCATAACAGATAATAAAGACCTAAATTTTCTTTTTTCTTTGTTATATTTTTAAATTATTATTGTTGCATTGCCATAATAGCTCCAGCAACGGTCATCTACAAAATTTAATACTAAAATTTGTACAAGTTATGGCTGTTTTGGACAGCAATACTGTACACTTCTAAAATCATCACTTTGCTGACATTCAAGGAACTGTCCTGAAACTAAGGATTGTGGTCGATCTTCACATTGTTAGTTAAAAATAAGGCTCTTGGAGCCAAGAAAAAGAGCATTAAACATCATGTATGGCTACACCAAACGAGCAACAGATCACAAAGACAGCTAAAATTTGGAAATGTTTTTATGTATTCCTAAGCCATGAACAATGTCCATGGTCATAGCATCAAAAGTTTGACTCGTATATCCCTTTCCAGAAAATCCTTGACAATCATTTTTAGAAGAAATTCTTTAATAATCTAAGAAATTCGCATCATTCCCACTGGTTCCATCAATACTTGTACACTCGTAACCAAAAAAGGCTTCTTGTTCCCTTCTGCTTATTCAAAATATGGTTTGATTAGATTGGCTACAATCATCAATATGAAGGATACAATTATATACTCTTCCAGCTCGTGATGTTCATAATGAATTGAAATATGCTAAATAAACCAGTCTGGTAAATAATCCTATTCATTCAAATCTTTTTTTCACCAGTGGGGAGCAATAAATGGCCAAGAGGAGGGCAAAGAAATGGGGAAAAATAAGGTTTCTGGATAGTTTAAACAAACAGAATTGATTTTTAGAATTTGTAGATAGCTATATAAATGGTTGAAATAAATGGCAATCGCTGGGTTCAATTGCTAAACTTTAGGATCGGAAATACTATTTGGATACAAGCAATAATGTTAAGACCGAAAGCCCAAATAGAGGTTCTGACTTTAACATTCTCCCATAAAGCTTCAATATTCCTCGATGTAGGACTTTGAGGGAAAATTTCAAAGATTATGGATCTAAGGTTGGGTTGGAAAAAGGATTATTGGATTTGAAAATACTTATTGCAAAATGCAAAGAAAATAGAAAAATTATCAATGAAAGGATGGGAAAAGATATAGATAATACACATAATTACACTTTTATAATAAGCACATGTGCCATAGATGTGTGCTGGGGGCTTAAGTGAGCAGAAGGTCGTTGATAAGGCCAAATGGCTAAAAAGGATTCTTGTACCCAACCTCATGTAGTTGGAATTAGCGTTTTATTGAGTATACTAAGTGAGGCACCTCTCTCCTAAACTAAATGTCTAACAATAATCTTGTAAAAGCAATGCAATAAAAGATTAGGGACCGAAGAATATCACAATCCCAAACACCCACCCTCCATATCCTCTCTCCCACAATGGAACTAACCACCAATCTCTCTCTTTTTTAAATTCACTAGTAATCGGTGCATACTCGATGCGTGTGCAACACGATACCTTGTAGCACTCAACGCTTCAAATAAAATTAGCACTATCTTCCAATATGTTGCCTTATAGCACTCAATGCTTCAGGTTTCTATATTTTCTTAGTTCTCATTCACAATTTTTGTTCATAAAAAATAAAACAACCATAGATGATGACACATTTTTAAAAAAAATTCACTATTCTCACTTTTTTTTTTTTTTTTAATTGAAAAAAAGAAAAAAAAGAAGAAGAAACTTTTAAGAATTTGAGAATTGAATTTATTTTTTATTTGATAAATTTCAAAATTGAATTTCTCAAGACAAAAATACACTTGAAAACCAAAACATGACAGGGCATACGTGTCTTACCAATTGAAATTATGCACTCAAATGAAACTACCAACCAATTTTTGCAATATACAAAAATCCATATTAAGCATGCAAAGAGCAATCTAAAGCATACATACATACATCAAACTGACATACTAAACACGCTAAAAAATTGTGTCTGCGTACCACATATATGCACCTATAACACTATATTCTAGTATCTACAATGCTTTCCCAGCATATGGGTTGGGATTTTGTGTTTGCATTGTAGATTCTTTGATTCATTGCAGTGGTTGAATGATGCATAACTTGCTTAACTTGTTTTTTTCTTCCTTTTTTTTTTTTTTTTCCCAGGTTTTCCAAATAAATAAAATAAAAACGTAAAATGCAACTCAAAACGAAGCCATAAAATTAATCCTAAAACAAAAACCTTTGACAAAAATAAAGACAGAACCAAAGGATCAAAACACGAAAAACCAAAAAAATAAGAAATAAAAAAATTATAGCAATTTAAGAAAATAAACCGACCAATTTGCCTCCGTTACTTGAGGATCTCCTCATTAATTCTTATCTCCTGCATCTCTGAAAAACAAAGAACTTTCCAACGAACTACCCAAAATCTCACAGTATATAATTCGTTGTTTAAAATCAATTTTCGTTTCTCAAAAGTATCAGTATATATGGTAAGTTATCTGAAAGTTTTCAAAGTTTGAGAGACAAGAAAGATGAGAATGTAAAGCAACTGCCGTTAATAGAGTGGGTGATGTTGTAAGTAAACTCCACATGTAGAATATAAGTTTGAAATTGTGTAAAACTGTGAGCTGTACATAGTATTTGACTATATTTTAGTTTCCATAATTATTAGTTTCCATGTATTAAGAGTTTCCATGTTTCTTAGTTTCCATAGTTTATTAGTTTCCATAGTTTATTAGTTTCCATGTTTTCTTAGGTTGCTATATTTTGTACAATTGACTTTCCATTATTTTGTAATAGCTTCTCTATAAATTCTAGGTTTGTAATCTTATTGAATACACTTTTGAATAAGAGATTGTTCTTTTCTCTTAAAGATAGTTTTCATGGTATCAGAGCCCTAGGGCTATTGCTTCTTCTCTCTCTTTGTTGCCTTCTTCTTTCTCTTTTTGTTGGTGGTGCCTTCTTCTTTCCCTCTTTGCTATAGTGCTGCTACAGTTCCGCTACAGTGCCCGCAACAGTGCCGCTACAGTACTGCTACAGTGTCGCTACAGTGGGCTACAGTACCCCGCTACAGTTGCGCTACAGTAACCCTGCTACAGTTCCGATACAGTGTCGCTACAGGTGCGCTACAGTACCCCGCTACAGTTGCGCTACAGTGCCGCTACAGT
>JAESVK010000170.1:656776-672546 GCA_017140935.1 Hamamelis virginiana
TTTTTTTTTTTTTTTTCTCTCCTCTTCCTCCTCTTGGTTAAGCTTGATTTGCATTATTTTTTGAATTTCTCCCTCTGTTGGCTTCTGTTTTCTGGGTTATTTCTCCCCTTTTTGGCACTTTCTTATTGGGTTATTTCTAGGTTATTTCTAGTTTATTTGTTGGTGGTTTTCTCTCTCACGGACTCTCTCTTTCATTGGTTATTTCTGAGTAATTTCTCTCTTTTGTTCCCTGCCAGTTTCTGTAATTGAGTTTCTGTTAGGCTTTCAACTTCTCTCCCAGCAAATATCAGGCTTTCTCTTTGATTCGTGACCTTTGTACTACTAAGTATGGCCAATGAGAAAATTCAAGCGAATGACTGTCCCTTTTGTCATCAAAAGGGATATTGGAAGAATGCTTGTCATACGCTTATTACACCATGTGCACCTATGGTCCAGCCTCGTCCCCGCGCTGATCTTCCTGCCCCATCTGTTGTGAGCACAGTGCCACCTTTCCCTATGACCTCTATGTTTGAGCAATTTCAGACTTGGCTAGCATCCCAATCTCAGTCTCAGGCTTCTACTATATCCACTCTGCACTCAGGTTTGAGTAATTTTGATTCTTCAGGTATTTCTTCTACCACTTGGATTTTTGATTCTGGTGCCTCTCATCATATGACTCCAAACTTGTCTCTTCTTAAAAATTGTGTCTCTCCATCTTCTCATATTACCATAGCTACTGCAAATGGATCTCACATGAATGTTAAATATATAGGCTCTGTCCTTCCTTCCTCTAGCTCATCTCTCTCTATTCCTAATGTATTTTTTGTTCCTCAATTGTCAGTCAGTTTGCTTTCTATAAGTCAGTTATCTGATTCTGGTTTTGATGTTATTTTTTCTTCTTTGACTTGTGTTGTGCAGGATCGAGTATCCAAGAAGCAGATTGGGACGGCATAGAAATGGTGACTTATATGTGGTGGATACTCTTCAGATTCCCGAGTCCAGTTTTTCTTCTGCCTTCTCTTCATTTTCTCTTACAAATAAGTCATCTCCTTTTTATCTATGGCATGCTAGGTTAGGCCATGTGTCTAGTGCTCCCTTAGAAAGTCTTGTTAAGTCTGGCCATTTAGGCAAAATCCCTATTGATGATATTCGAGAATGTAGTGAGTGTAAACTTGCAAAAATGAAGGCTTTGCCATTTCCTAAAAGTGTGTCTATTTCTGATTCTCCATTTGCACTTGTTCATACTGATGTGTGGGGTCCTTCCCCGGTAACTACTAAGGGTGGTTCTTCTTATTATGTTTCCTTTATTGATGATTATAGTAAGTTCTGTTGGGTTTATCTCATGTCTCATAAATCTAATTTCTTTCGCATCTTTAAAGAATTTCACTCCATGATTCAAAACCAATTTTCCACAACTATTAAAGTTCTTCGTTCTGACTTGGGGGGTGAATATTTTTTAACAGAGTTTACTGATTTTCTTCTTAACATGGGCATTTTTCATCAGTCTTCTTGTGCTGATACTCCTGCACAAAATGGTGTTGCTGAGCGGAAACATCACCACATTTTTGACACCGCTCGTTCTCTTCTTATTTCTTCTTCTGTTCCCTCTGTCTTCTGGGGTGAAGCTGTTCTCACTGCTGTCTATCTCATTAATCATATACCTACTCCTCTTCTTTCTGGTTTGTGTCCCTATGAAAAACTCTTTTGTCAACCTCCAAATTATTCTCTTCTTAGAGTGTTTGGATGTGCTTGCTTTGTTCTTCTTCCTAAACGAGCTCGTACTAAACTTAGTGCTCGTTCTGTCTTATGTGTCTTCTTAGGCTATAGTTCCTTTCAGAAAGGTTTCCGTTGCTATGATCCCGTTTCTAAAAAATTGTATGTCTCTCGTCATGTTGCCTTTTTTGAACGTGTTCCTTTCTTTTCTATTCCTCCTCGCATAGTTTCTATTGGTAAAGTAGATTTTGTCTCTATTGATCCTTTTCCTTCCTCTGTCCCTCCAGATGAGTATATTTCTGATTTGGATTCTTCTACTGTCCCTCCTGTTTCGTCTAATGTTTCTCATTCTGACTTTCCTTCTTTTCCATTAGTTTATTCTCGCCGGACTTCTTCTCCTCCTTCGTTCGATGTCCCTTCTGATGTTCTACCAACTGCTGACTTGGATACTGATGATCCGCCAACACGCCGGTCCTCCCGCCTTCGTCGCCCTCCGGTAAGACTTGGTTTTTCTAATACTTGTTATTCTCTCTCTTTTCGGAGTTTTCTCACTTCTGTACATTCTTATTTTGAGTCTCGATCCTATAAGGAAGCCTGTTCTGATCCTAATTGGATTGATGCTATGCAAACTGAATTGGATGCTCTACATAAGACTGGTACTTGGGATTTGGTTCCGTTACCTGCAGATAAGAATCTTGTTGGATGTAAATGGGTGTATAAGGTTAAGACAAATTCTGATGGCTCTTTAGAAAGATATAAAGCTAGATTAGTTGCCAAAGGTTTTTCTCAAGAGTATGGTGTTGACTATGAGGAAACATTTGCCCCTGTTGCCAAGATGACTACTGTTCGTACTCTGATTTATGTGGCCGCTGTTCGTCATTGGCCTCTTTTTCAGCTTGATGTGAAAAATGCTTTTCTTAATGGGTTTTTGTCCGAGGAAGTGTATATGCGTCCTCCCCCTGGTCTTCCTCATGCATCGGGACTGGTGTGTCATCTTCGTCGAGCTCTATATGGTCTCAAGCAGTCTCCGCGTGCTTGGTACGATCGTTTTCAGACCACTATCTCTCAAATCGGCTTCACTTCGAGTACTTATGATTCTGCCTTGTTTATTCGCCATACTTCTACTGGTCTAGTTGTTATTCTTCTGTATGTGGATGATATGATCATTACTGGTTCTGATATTTCTGCTATCGATGAGGTTAAACGTCATCTTTTTGCTGAATTTGAGATGAAAGACTTAGGACCCCTTCGTTATTTTTTGGGTATTGAAGTTGCATCCTCTCCTTCTGGTTATTTGCTCTCTCAGGCTAAGTATGCTAATGAGTTGATTCATCGGGCTCAATTGACTGATTCTAAGTTTGTGGATACTCCTATGGAGTTGAATGCTAAATTTTCTACTTCTGATGGTGTGCTTTTGGATGATCCTACCCCTTATAGGGAGCTTGTTGGTAGTTTAGTCTACCTCACTGTGACTCGACTTGACATTGCTTATGCAGTACATATTCTCAGTCAGTTTGTTTCTGCTCCTCGTTCTACTCATTGGGGTGCTCTCATGCGTGTTCTTCGCTATATCCGTGGCACTATCTTTCAAAGTTTGCACTTATCGTCTTCTTCTACACTATCTTTCAAAGTTTGCACTTATCGTCTTCTTCTACACTTGAGTTGAGCGCTTATGCTGATTCTGATTGGGCTGGTGATATTAATGATCGCAAATCCACTTCTGGCTTCTGTGTCTTTCTCGGTGATTCTCTTATCTCCTGGAAGAGCAAGAAGCAGACTGTGGTTGCTCGTTCTACTGCCGAGGCTGAATATCGTGCTATGGCTCAGGTCACCGCTGAGGTGATATGGCTTCGATGGTTGCTTTCTGACTTGGGTGTCTCTGTCTCTCCTTCTACCCCTCTCTATTGTGATAGCCAGAATGCCATTCAGATTGCTCACAACACAGTCTTTCATGAGCGTACCAAACATATTGAAATCGACTGTCATTTTATCCGTCAGCATGTTCAAGCTGGGACTATTAAACTTTTTCATGTTTCCTCTGCTCTCCAGCTGGCCGATTTCTTTACTAAGACTCACACATCTGCTCGGTTTCGTTTCTTACTTGACAAACTCTCGATGCTCTCTGCGCTATCATCATGAGTTTGAGGGGGGGGTGTGAGCTGTACATAGTATTTGGCTATATTTTAGTTTCCATAATTATTAGTTTCCATGTATTAAGAGTTTCCATGTTTCTTAGTTTCCATAGTTTATTAGTTTCCATGTTTTCTTAGGTTGCTATATTTTGTAGAATTGACTTTCCATTATTTTGTAATAGCTTCTCTATAAATTCTAGATTTGTAATCTTATTGAATACACTTTTGAATAAGAGATTGTTCTTTTCTCTTAAAGATAGTTTTCAAAAACAGAAGTCCTTGAAAGAAGGTAGTGGATGATGTCGAATATACATTTATGTTCTCTTATGTAAGGTTGTGTCGAATTTTTTAGGAGGGCAGTTTTGGAATAAAAAGGTGAGGACACCAAAGTTGGCTTTCCCTTTACATATTAGTATAGATAAATTGCACAGAAAAGTACAAAGAATTCTGTAGTAAAGTTATCAAGATGACATTTATAATGCAATTTCCTCACTTATAGGTGGAAACAAAAAATCAATTACAAAACACAATTTCCAAAGAGAAAACCAAATGGGAAAATGACAATGGAATAGTGATGATTAAATATTGGAACAAGTAAAAGTCGAACCTTTTCATTGTGGGAGACTTTAATTGGTTTCTTATCAATGTTTCCGCATTATATAAAGGGTAAAGTACACAAAAATCCCTGGAACTTTAGGTCAATGTAAAAAAACTCCTCTAAATTTCAAAATTGAAAAAATAACCCCCAGAACTAAATGTTAGGTTCACATAACTTTCCCAAACTTCTTTTTTTCTGTTTTCCTTGGTATACAATATCCTATAGGGCTGATTGGGGTTCGCTCCAAAAACTCAAAGCCAAGCTCAAACGAAGCCTAGCACCCCTTCCAAGTCTCGAACCCATGACTTACCGAAGCCTCTCCATTTATGGGAGAGAGGTGAACCGTCAACCATTTGACCGAACGCTCAGGTTCCTTTCCTAAACTTCAAAAGTGAAATTATAACACTTTGCCCCCTCCATCTATTTGTTGTAAGGAAATTTGATGAAAATAAATCATGTGAGCAATATGTGATGCAATTAAAGCAATTTAATGCCTAAACTACCCTTTTATAATTGATTTAGCCATTAAATTTGAAGAAAAAAAAAAACATACATTTATAACTCTATTTCTGGTTGATAACAACTCATATAAAATCAAGGGGAAAATACACTTTGTACCCCTGTACTAAGGGCCAAAAACACTTTGCACCCCTATATTTTAAAAGTGAACACTTGACCCCCTACACTTTCAAAATTTGGCCAGATTGGTCCCTTCTGTTAGTTTGCCGTCTATATTTTTGACGGAATAATGGTCACATGCCATCACGTGACTATATTTTACCCGTAAAAGGACTGAAATACCCTTGTTATTGACTAGCCTACATAACCCGAACCGAATTAAAAGCCCACCCGCCATCTTCATCTTCTTCCTCACATTTTTCACCGTCCCTGTAGCTGCCTACAGATGCTATTCTCCGCTGCAACTTCAGCATCTCCATGTCTGCCATTCACACAAATTCTTGAGAGACAGACAAACAGAGAGAATGGCGTCTGGTTAGGCATTGTGTGCATGGCGAGCGGTGGTGGACGTGTCATATTTTTGCTTTTGGTTGCAAGAAGATTAAGAATTGGAAAAATAATTAAGTTTTTGATGCTCCGTTTTGCCTTTCTTTCCATTATGAGAGGATTTTGTGGGCTCCTAATTAGTTAGGTTGCTTGACTGTGAATATATACAAGTTTTTCCATTAATAAAGCTGAGTTATGGGTTTCTATGGCATGAATTTAGCCCGGAATAAAGGGCTTAGGAGATTGATTCTGAGTGCTCTGTTTATTCGATCAAGGAGGCGGCTTCTATTTTCCATCCTAACTTGGGCTGACTACAGCCTGAAAGAATTTATGCAGTTTAAATTGATCTTCTTGTTTGCATCATGTGCATAGCAGATTGGTTAGGGTTAGCTAATAATGGGCTATATCTCATTAACTAGGGTTCTTCCTAAATTTCAATCCCGAACAAGGGACCGTGTTTGCTCCTCAAAAATCACCACCACCTTTCATTAGATTTCACAGAAAAAGAATTAATTGAGTCATTTTTTTTGTTCTTGGGTTCCCAATTAATTAAAAACATAAGATTCAAAGTTCCAATTAGGCGATTTCTACGTTTTTCCTATATTTTCTCGTTAGCCAAACACATCAAGCAAGGGCAGCAAAAATAATTGAGATGAAAACTCACCTTAATTTAGTAAAAAACACTAAGTTTATTTCATCAGGTACCCAAATAATTAAAAATATAAGATTCAAAGTTCAAATTTTGCAATTTCTACTATTTTCCTACATTTTCTCATCAACCAAACAGATTAAGCAAAGAGAAGACGGAGTGTTAGGGCACAACATGGTTATATAGCTTGACCCAGTTGGATTTCTCCTAACCCGAGTCCAAACCAGGTATTTTTTATTATATTTTTTTATCAAAGGGTATATTGGTAATATAACATTATAATTAAACACCGTGAGCCCCTGTGTCATATTTTGAAAGTGCAGGGGGTCAAGTGTTCACTTTTAAAGTACAGGGGTGCAAAAGGGGTGCAAAGTGTATTTTTCCCTAAAATCAATTCTTATCTAATCTTGAAATTATTCAGCGCTTTTATTGCCCTCACAAAAAAGGAAAATATGGTGTTGTTGAACGCAAGCATTAGCATATTGTTGTCATTGGAATGTTACATAGACAGGTGCCTAAAAATCTTTAGGTTAAATCTTTATGTAATACAAATAACTTGACAGAATAGGTTACGAACTCCCTTATTACAACACTGCACTAAGATTTGGCTAGTTTTACACGTGAACTATTCTATTTTAGGATATATGGATGCTAATGTTATCCTAAGTTCAAACCCATGCTACACACAAGTTCTAGCTAAGATCAAGACCTGTGCATTTGTAAAATATAGTCTCATGACAAGGGCTACGAATGCTAGGATCCCGAGACTGGACAAATTTTTATCTCCTATAATTTTAAATTAAATGTGTCTAATTTCCATTTTGCAAATCTCAGCATCTCCCTCATAAAAAAGAGTTGAATATCACTTCTTCGCAGGCAAATCCACTTGAGCCAACACAACCAACAATGTTGCCTTCAAAGCCTCTCCTTAAAATATTATTTAATTCCAATGGATCATTGAGCTACTGAATATGCTCTAACTCCTCATGCTTCCTTTACATCCTGTTCCATCTACATTCCTTCATCCCATGATCACTCAATCATGTGATGGCAACCGTCAACCTAAGACAAGCCTTTCTACTATTGGTACCACACTCCCTCGTCTTTTCTCTCATATGCAGTCCAGTTCCTCTCTTAAATCAAACTCCTGTAGCCAAGCTTCGATAATTCCCAAGTGGAAAGCAGCAATGACTTAAAACTCATGAGTTATTTTTTATAGAACACTTGAACTTGAACTTGAACTTTAGTCCTTCCTTCTCCATACATAAATGTTGTGGGTTGCAAATGAGTCTTTCTAACTTTAAACAGCCGCCAAAAACTGCCATTATGCCTTTAGGATAACAACAACCATTGACATCGTAGTGCTCCCAAAGGCTTCCATTGATGCAAGAATCATGTCAATCCATGTCATACAATAACGTTATGCTTGTTTTAGTGGAATAGCGCATATAAGAAAAAAGTAAACCCTCCTTTATAGCTCCAAATCCCAGGGTGATCCACCTAGCTGACTCGACAAGGCTGTCTATGACTTGCATCAGGTACCACTAGCCCACATGGTTTGATAAATTAACCACTTATTTGCTTACTCAAGGTTTTCATTGTATTTAAGCCGCTACTTCACTTTTATTTTATCACCCGAATTGCTTTCCTACTCCTTTTATATGTATGGTGATCCACCTAGCTCACTCAACAAGGCTATCTATGACTTGCATCAGGTACCACTAGCCCACATGGTTAGATAAGTTAACCACTTATTTGCTTACTCAAGGTTTTCATTGTATTTAAGTTGCTACTTCACTTCTATTTTATCACCCGAGTTGCTTTCCTACTCCTTTTATCTGTAAATAATATCATTCTTACAAGGTGAAACAATTTCCTTCTTACATATTTTTTATCAACCTTGGGTTGTCACTTTGCAATGAAAGATCTAAGCAATTTTCATTTTTTTTTTTTTTTTTTCATTTTTTTCCTTTTTTTTTGGTAATATTATTTTCATTTTTTCTAGCGTCCTGCTGAACCATTGGAATCAAACTGACTCAATTGCAGTAGCATGCTAGGTGAAAGCCAATTACAACTCCAATATCCTCTGGCTCTTAGCTTCCCAAAGGGAAAATGTTGGGATTGTATGCCTTCAAAGCCAATGTAATTGACTTTCTTTCATTAATAAATGGAATTTATTTAATATATTGTTATTCCATACATTGAGCATTTATATACTCATGATTGAACGGAAAGTCCATGAATAACATTGTGTATAATTTAAATGTGTGAAAGAGTTTCACACATGGGAGATTTAAATCATATTTCCTCGTTGTTCAAAACATCTCACAATCAGTGATAAAGAGTGGGCACTTAATCTAAAAGATTGTATCATAATGATCTCCATATGATGGAATGGTGAATCTCCACCATTAGAGTGAAAGGTCTAGATCACTATGCATTAACATATGATGCATTGAAGGATCATGAAAATTCATCAATTTAATCCCAATCGACATTGATGAAATTTTCACAATTGCAAAAGCAATAAGCTCTTTACACTGAGAGAATAGTAGATTGTCTTCCTTTATGCTTACTACTTTGATTTACCGTGGGTGAGGTCTTGCTAGGCCAATATGCTAGGTATCTTAGGTAGTTAAGTGTAGGGATTAAGGGATCACATTATTCTTAAGATCGAATCTAATTTTGAGAGTAAATGTCCCTTGAGATAATTAATTATTAATCACTAAGAATTTGATCAATCGCTATGATAAAATGATTATCATAAGTGTAGTGATCAATAGAAACATCAATTAGGTCTTAAAGAGCTTAAGATATAAGTGGCATTAGGTTTGACAGTGATTGGATATCAATCCTAAGCCACTTATGGGCATTAGTTGTGTAGGAGCTTTGTTTCAATGATTTAGCAAGATTAGGGTATAATTTCTATAATTTGAAGTGCAACCAATAGCTTTTAGTGGAGTTAATATTAGTTAATTGGTTGTTTATTTAAAATCAAGAGTTGAATGGATGAAATAACAACCATTGAAGCCAAAGAATAGAAACCCTAGTGATCCTCACTCCTAACCCTAGAAGAATTAAGAAAGCTATAAAAGGGAGTATACTCTCCACTAGGGCCAGCCATAAGGAGTTTCCCTCTTTTTTTGTGGTTTTGGTTTTGAGATCCAAGCATTTCAAGCTTTCTTTGTTCCCAAGGATCATAGAAGAGAAGAAAACTAGAGGACTAAGGATTGGCAGTCATCTTCAACAACCTACTTCTCCATTTGGGTTCAACCAAGTCTCAAAGGTATGAAACCCTAAATTTAGTGACTTGTGATTTCATGGGTAAAGATGCTGGAAAGATTTTTAAAAAATGATTCCACTTGGATTTTTATCCAATGGAAAATGCCATTGATCATGTCTCTCCCACCACATTTGCATCCCGTGCAGACACAGGGGTGGTTGTGGGCTCCATCAGTATGTGGGTCTCACACCCACCCCTGTGTCTGCACGGGACGCAGACGGGATGGGGGAGACGAGATCAATAGCATAACTCTTCCCGACATGGTGGAGATGTTTTACTGGATGTGACTGAGAACCATAGCAATGTTGGCCTTGTAGAGTAATTGAACATGACATGGAAAATTGTGACTATTGGAAACATCTCATCAAAATCCATTGTTTGGACTCCTAACAAATGAAAAGCAGGTACTGCTACTTGACCTAGTGTTCTAATATTCGCTTTGAGGTCAACTATAGATGCAAATTCACATATGCTTTGTCCACCAGCCGTCCGTAAACAAATCCTTCCAAATCTTAGGGGCACACTTAGACATGGTATTTTTCTTCAATGTATGCTCGCCACCTCTACTGTCACATAATCAAACCATAATTGGGCAAGTTATCCAGATGATAATATATAATTACATATACATATATTTTTGTGTCTTTCTTTGTTAAAGCATTAATTTGTTGGGACAACAAACACAACCAATTGATTCTTGCTCCAGGATAGATGTTGAGCAACAAGCACTAGCAAACGCTGCCAGTGATCTCACACTAGTTCATTCTCACCATCAAAGAATTTTTGCTTCCTTTCACTCTTCCAACCCTTCTTTGTGACGATATTGAAGCAACTTTTTCCCCCCACCAATCCAGCTAATTATGCTCACACAAAAGACATTAAAAATGATTATCGTTTCATTCAATAACAAGTATTTCAGGGTAATTAGCATGTCACATTCGCTTTTAGCAATGATCAACTTGCTATTACCACAACTCTTCTAAGACCTTACGTGACTAGGATTATTGGATTGGAGGGTGTCACAAAATTAGATGCAATATTTTCTAATGTACGACATGTGGGTATATTCTACGGGTGCAAGTTGGTCCAACGAAACCAAAGAACCAAATTGACCCAACTCCCTTTAACTTGGTTTGGTTCGATTCTTTAGAGGGTTCAGCTCTGGGTTGAAGCATCAGGCAAATCAATCCAACCAAAAAACAGACCTAACATGTATAAGTATATATAATATAACATTAACTACCCTTATGTACCTATATAAATATATAACTATACATATGTATACTCAACTCAACTCAACTCAACAAAGCCTTGATTCCAACCACAAGAGCTTGGCAGCTATACACATATATGCCATATTATAATTGCTTCAATTTCTATCTTCACTTTGGTTCCATATAAATTAGAAATGTAGTTAATATCTATGAAAAATGCTGACATCTTATATCTTTTGTTGCTTTTGTTATCCTCTACAAACCAAACCAACCTGAACTTCACATGGGTTTAGTTCTAATTCTACTAGTCTATGGTTTGATTTTTGGTTAAGAAAATGAGAATCAACCCTTAGTCGGTGCAGTTTAGGTCAACAACAAACCAACCAAACAGAGCTAAGTTACACCGCTAGTATATTTTATATATCCTGATGAAAACCCGAAGGGGATGTAGTGAATTTTTCTGGATTCATTTTTAACAAACGATAATAACTAACAAATTTAATCTATTTGATCCTAACACGTTCAAATGAAATTCCAGTACAAATTAATCTGATATAATTGACCACTAGTTATCGAATTTATCTTTCACTGTTTTCAACTTATTATAATCCTAAACAATAGTATGATACATCCAGGACTCGGGAACCCCAATATCAACCATAGGCCTTAAAAAAATTACTAAATTTCATTTTAATAAAAATCAACTCCAAGAACCCTAATTTCTTCCATAAAGATACAATCAATATCAAATCCAAAAATCCAATCTGATTGAACTGCAAGAAATCAAACACAAAATCAAAAACCCCAAAAGATCCAAACCAGTCAACCAACGCGCAAAGGTGTTACGTATGTATATTTCATCATAGAAACACTAGATGAGAGTAGATCAAAATTATGACTTTTATTTATATGAGAGAGAAGATTATGCAGAGAGAGAAAGAAAGTACCGATCGTATAGTTCCCTTGTCTGAAAAGTTTTCTTCTTCAGTCCTGTCCTTAGCCTCCAAAAACAAATAATCCATTCTTTTATTGCGAGCTGATTGGATGGATACGCCACGCAAACATTAAAATATTCAAACGACAGAGTCTGTTTGGATATTGTATTATCCTATCCCATTCGTTGACTGCCTTTTCTAGATCCGTTTAAAAGTTATTTTTGTTCCAGATTAACGATGGACGCTGTTTGTTTTCAAACTAAATGACTTGTGGATTTCAACAGGTTTGATTGCACGTAGCCACGTAGGCATGGTGGAGGTGGACAATAATAAAAAAGACTTCAATAGATGAAGAGTTTTTCAAAAAATTAAAAAAAAAAAAAAAAAAAAAAAGGATGGATAGGGATATTATATTAGACCATCTCCAATCATTAACTCAAACTCAAACTTAAATTAAGTCAGGATTTGAGTAAAAAACTCCTTTTAAATGGGAACTCTCCAATCACTTACTCAAATTTGAGTAAAAGCCCCAGGCCTCTTTACTTTGTGAAAATTTTCACAATTTTCATTTTCATTTTCATTTTCAATAAAAACAGAAAACTGTCAAAAAAACGCATTTACTTGTAAAAAATGAAAACTATTTTCAAAAAAATGAATTCAGTTTTTAAAAAAATGTGAAAACATCAAATAGACGTTTTTTGTATTTTACAAAAACTGAAAACAAGGATTATATCGTGGCAATGCTTATAAACATGGAAAAAAATATGTAGACCAACTGTAAAACCAAAAAATAAAAATAATAAAACATATAGAGATAATATATAGTTTTAGTAAACACATTTACACTATTTTTAGATTTTGAAAACAGTTTTAATTTTTGCAAAGTAAACACATTTTCTAAATTTTGAAAACTGAAAATGAAAACTATTTTTAAAATATTTTCACAGAAAATAAAATTATAAAAATTTTCACGAAGTAAACAGGCCCTTAGAGTTCAATTTTATTCTCACATGATAGAAATAACTCTACAAACAAAATGAGTGTGCCTTTGGTTTCTATTGGTACAAAATGATTTTTATTTATTTTAGTATACCATGTCATACAGATCCAATACATATTGTAGTCACTTGCGTTTAATATTTTAATTATTATTATTATATTTTTCTTACACTACTACGTACCTTTTGTGATGTATATATATATATATATATATATAGTAGACAAACGCGATACAAGCTAATATAATCAGGAAGATGGAGAAGGTGAAAGAGCTGCTGCAACTGAAACACACTTATTCCAAACTTGTTCACTCATTGATAAAGTTTGGGATGCATTTGCTTTAAACTCCGGTATTGAAACTATATACTTTATCATCTCATCATGGCAACGTTTTCCCATCAACATCAAATTGAGACAGCAAGAATCAGAAAAAGTCCTGGTAATATTGAATATAGTAGTGAAAATCTGTTCACCACATTCATCTGTCAATTTTGATGCACACTTGTCCCAAAAATTACGTAATTCTGGTGAAGGCTCTGGTGGCATCTCGTCAAAACCAAAATCTATAATAGAAGGTGCAAGTGCATCATTTTCTGCGAGGCCGAGTGAGGCTATGAGTGCAAAGCTAGCTAAGAACAAGGCCATGATCATGACACAGAAGCTATTGAAACTTGTCATATATGCTGTGTGAGGTAAGAATATTACTTGGTTGTGGTGAAATTTATATATGGTGTGGCAGAATACATGAGATGGGTTTATACATTGGTGAGAAAACATCTCTTCAGTTTCATTTGCATTAAGTTATAATTCATGTTGCTTCAAAATAAAAAAAAATCATGTTAATAAAAATATTTTTAATGGAGTGGTTAATTCCCTAATCCCAGTTATAATTAATTGTTTATTCCAGCACTGTAATAACTAGTAACATATATATATATATATATATATAAACTTTGGATTCAACTAATTCTTGATTGGTGATGACCTATCCTGTATCAATTAAGGTTCAAAATATCGAATTAATGACTTATGCCCACCAAATTAAAGAAGTCGCATTTAGGAACTTGTTCTTTCCAAAGCATGATTAAGTATTCCATAGAGTTTAACGGACTAAATGACTTCATTCATGTACCGAACGTACAACAAAATTAAGACAAGCACAAAGAAAGGATATATATACTTCAATTCATTAAAAACTAATAATAATAAAGAAGATTTAAAGAAACTCGATGTCAATGAAACCTATTGAAGGCCTTGTTTGGCTTTTCTTTGTATGGGACCCTTGGAGGGTCATGGGTGCAAAAATGGTTCCCACATTGTCCCCATTTTTTCCTTTCCAAGCTCTGCTAGTTTGGAGAGAGAAAAATATGCGGAGAATTATGTCATACATAGAAAAGCTGGTTGAGTTGATTTTTTAGATTTTGACGCACCCATTCGATTTCCGAAGTTATTCTTGAGATATGACCAAGCTGTTTGAGCTACTTTACCATTTGGAGAAGCTATTGTCAAGTGCAGCAAAATTGTGTTAAGATAGCACGAAGTTCATCCCATGGTGCAGCGAAGCCACTAGCTACCAAGTGTTATTGAGCTATTTTCAAATATGTCTGAGTTGTTTCCAAGTGCATCAGAGCAGCATTCAGATAAGATTGAGCTGATTCCAGATGTAGTGGAGCTGTCGTGAATTCCAGTAGGAGGTCTCTTAGTTTCCTTTAGGCTTTATGATGTCTCCAAACTATTAGTTTCAGAGTTTCTGCATATTGCTTGGACACTCAAATTTTCCAAGTGTAAACGTTTTCCTTTATGTATTTCTTGGATTGTTTGCTTCTGACATTTGCCCCAAGTTGCGAATCTTGACAGGCTTTGGATAGTCAGTTTATTAAAGTGGAATTACCTTTCTAACTAATTTTTACAAGGTCTGAATATTTACTTCTAAGACGTGAATCTTGGCAAACCTTGGATGGTCAGTTTATCCTAGTGGAATTAGCCTTCTAACTACTTTTAGAATGTCCGATTATTTGCCCCCAAGCTGTAAGTCTTGGAGGTGTTTGGGATGGTAAGCTCATCGATGCTAATTTTACCTCACTAACTGATTTATAGAAGGTCTGATTATTTGCCCCCAAACTACAAGTTTTGGAAGGGCCTTGGATGGTCAAATCATCATCCAAGTTGATTTTACCTCATTAGATTTATAGGAGGTTTGATTATTTGCTCCTAAGCTGTAAGTCTTTGAGGGGCCGTGGATGGACAACTCATCCAAGCTTATTTTACCTCAGACATTCAATTTTTCCGAGTATAAATGTTTTCCTATTTGATTATAGAAATTCTATTTTTATGCCCCTGGTTATGGGCCTGATGAGTTTTTTCCAATATCAGTAATTTTGGAAAAAATAATAATCTAAATATCAGTACACTTTGATTAGTAACACCCCTAGGCTATATTTTTGGATTTGTTCAGGCTATTCCCTTCCCCTCATTTTTGCCCTTACTAGATGAAATCCTATGAGGGTGAAAATGGATATGTAAAGAGGTGCCCCTAGTTGGGCGAAGTTGGCCCCAGTTGGGCTAAATTTAGGTGGTAAAGCTTTATAGAAATAAGTTTCCCAAGCTGATGAAAACTTTGAACTGATAAATTTAAATCTTAGGGGGTTAGCTCTCAAGCTCTTGACATCTTGGGAGCTCTTGAGAAGTCAGTTTCCCAAGCTTATTTTTCTTGGAATCTTGGATGTCTTTTTGTATGCCCCCAGTGTTACAAGCCTGTTGAATTTTTTCCCTCTTTCAGTAATTTTGGAGAAAATAAGAATCTAAAAGTCATTTTAATCAGCTAAAATAAATACCTTCAAGCTGTTTAGGTAGTCTTGTTTGGGTTTGTGGGGTTATTTTTTGTCTTGTCTCAATTCTGTTGAGAGAAGATGAAAAAACAAATCATCACCGGTACTTCATATGGCTGAAATTGCACCTCGCTGTTGCTGTCAAAGCCTTAGCTTCGATATAAGACACTAACTTAAGGGTACATGAAGGGCAGATTTTGGGCAAAAGCTAGCTAGCTAATTTGTATCTAAAATCCTAAGCTGTTCTCAAACATTCTGCGCTTAGCTGAGGATTTATAAACCGCGCATATAATTTTCAAGTAGAATGAGCTCTTTGGTCAATGATTTTCAAACAAGTGAGCTGTTGAGAGGTCTGCAGCTTTGTTCGGATGAGCTAGGATATGGTATCTGTTGAGCTGTAAATAGCTTGTGAGGTTAGGAAGGGGCCTCGAGGAA
>JAESVK010000170.1:682546-730764 GCA_017140935.1 Hamamelis virginiana
AAACGAGTCTGGGTAACCAAATGGGCGTGCAGATTTGGGCTCCCACAGTATCAACCTTTCATTAATGATGGCGCTTCTGGTTAGTTTAGTAGCTTGAATATCCTGCGAGGCTATTGTCAAAGCAAATCTGGGAGCCATAGGCTGTTCTCAAGTCAGTTTGAGCTGATTTTAGCCAATGAACTGGGTTGAGTCTAATATTTGTTCATGCTTCTCGGGGATTATAGCGGTCATGGTCGGTTAGAGACCTGTAGAAATATAAATCGTATTTCTGTTGGGTAGACCTAGTGAGAAAGCAAACCGAGCTGTTTATCATTTGGCAGAATGTGATCCAGTACATGAATTAGAAGTAACTGATCTCTGTGCAGATACAGTTTGTTGCTTCTCAAATAAGTTTGAGCTGATCACTGGGCGGATCCTAAGCTTTTTAATTATTCGTCGTTGTTTACCGTATGACCCAGCGTCTGAATGTGGGTTTCAGCTCTAGTAGCTTATAAGATTGATGATGAAGAAAATCTGAGTGTGGTAGGCTATTCTCAAATTGATTTGAGCTGATTTTTAACTGCGTTGGTTGACCCATTCTCCGCTGCGAGTCGAAATGCTTATGTGGACTTTGGAGCTCGTGGTAGAATGCGATTGATCCATTGTTCAAATGGATGGCAAATCAGTTTGCGTCCGATATTCACGTGATATTTATGCAGAAGAGATGAAAATCTCTCGTTGGCGACAGTGGGAGTGAGATATTCTCCATTTAGTTGGGTACCCATTTATAAATGGGTCCAATTATGAGTCATTTATTAAAAGGTACCAATCCATACCCATTAACACCTGGTGGATATGGGTGGGTAAATGTAGGGGTGAGCATCGGCCGGTTTTGGTAGTATTTTTGGACTGAATCGAACACCTTCGATTTGGAAAAATGGCAAACCACAATCAACCATAAAAGGCTTTAAACCATTAGTCATCAGCTCGGCTCGGTGCATATTTTTTCGGTCGGTGTAATCGGTTTTAGGCTATTGTAAAAGTTTGAACATTGCTGGAAATTTAGAAAAAAAAAAAACAATCTAACCTCTTGCCTGCTGCTGCTGGTGGCGGCAGCGGCTGCTGCTGGCACAGTGTATTCGGCCGAAATTGAAGGGGTTTCGTGAAAGTTAATGTATATCATTGAGATGGAGAAGTGGGTGATAATGGAATATATGTATAGATTGGATGAAACAGCGGTCGGCATTGACCAACTGGGGTAGTGGGCACAACAGAAGAAGCGTTAACTCTTCTCCTATAGTTACCAAAATGAGACAAAGTTGTGCGCTGTACATAGTATATTTGGCTATATTTTAGTTTCCATAATTATTAGTTTCCATGTATTAAGAGTTTCCATGTTTCTTAGTTACCATAGTTTATTAGTTTCCATGTATTAAGAGTTTCCATGTTTCTTAGGTTGCTATATTTTGTAGAGTTGACTTTCCATAATTTTGTAATAGCTTCTTTATAAATTCTAGGTTTGTAATCATATTGAATACACTTTTGAATAAGAGATTGTTCTTTTCTCTTGAAGATAGTTTTCATGATATCAGAGCCCTAGGGCTATTGCTTCTTCTTTCTCTCTTTGCTGCCTTCTTCTTTCTCTCTTTGCTGCTGTCTTCTTCTTTCTCCTTTCGCTACAGTACCCTCGCTGCTACAGTACCCTAGCTACAGTGCTGCTACAGTACCCCCGTTGCTACAGTACCCTCGCCGCTACAGTACCCCCGCTGCTACAGTACCCTCGCTGCTACAGTACCCCTGATGGCTCTTTAGAGAGATACAAAGCTCGGTTAGTTGCCAAAGGTTTTTCTCAAGAGTATGGTGTTGACTATGAGGAAACATTTGCCCCTGTTGCCAAGATGACTATTGTTCGTACTCTGATTTCTGTGGCCGCTGTTCGTCATTGGTCTCTTTTTCAGCTTGATGTGAAAAATGCTTTTCTTAATGGATTTTTGTCCGGGGAAGTGTATATGCATCCTCCCCCTGGTCTTCCTCATGCATCGGGACTGGTGTGTCGTCTTCGTCGAGCTCTATATGGTCTCAAGCAGTCTCCACGTGCTTGGTATGATCGTTTTCAGACCACTATCTCTCAAATCGGCTTCACTCCGAGTACTTATGATTCTGCCTTATTTATTCGCCATACTTCTACTGGTTTGGTTGTTCTTCTTCTGTATGTGGATGATATGATCATTACTGGTTCTGATATTTCTGCTATCGATGAGGTTAAACGTCATCTTTTTGCTGAATTTGAGATGAAAGACTTAGGACCCCTTCGTTATTTTTTGGGCATTGAAGTTGCATCCTCTCCTTCTGGTTATTTGCTCTCTCAGGCTAAGTATACTAATGAGTTGATTCATCGGGCTCAATTGACTGATTCTAAGTTTGTGGATACTCCTATGGAGTTGAATGCAAAATTTTCTACTTCTGATGGTGTGCTTTTGGATAATCCTACCCCTTATAGGGAGCTTGTTGGTAGTTTAGTCTACCTCACTATGACTCGACTTGACATTGCTTATGCCGTACATATTCTCAGTCAGTTTGTTTCTGCTCCTCGTTCTATTCATTGGGGTGCTCTCATGCGTGTTCTTCGCTATATCCGTGGCACTATCTTTCAGAGTTTGCACCTATCGTTTTCTTCTACACTTGAGTTGAACGCTTATGCTGATTCTGATTAGGCTGATGATGTTAATGATCGCAAATCCACTTCTGGCTTCTGTGTCTTTCTCAGTGATTCTCTTATCTCCTGGAAGAGCAAGAAGCAGACTGTGGTTGCTCGTTCTACTGCTGAGGCTGAATATCGTGCTATGGCTCAGGTCACCGCTGAGGTGATATGGCTTCGATGGTTGCTTTCTGACTTGGGTGTCTCTGTCTCTCCTTTTACACCTCTCTATTATGATAGCCAGAGTGCCATTCAGATTGCTCACAACACAGTCTTTCATGAGCATACCAAACATATTGAAATCGACTGTCATTTTATCCGTCAGCATGTTCAAGCTGGGACTATTAAACTTTTTCATGTTTCCTCCGCTCTCCAGCTGGCCGATTTCTTTACTAAAACTCACACATCTGCTCGGTTTCGTTTCTTACTTGACAAACTCTCGATGCTCTCTGCGCTATCATCATGAGTTTGAGGGGGGGTGTGAGCTGTACATAGTATTTGGCTATATTTTAGTTTCCATGTATTAAGAGTTTCCATGTTTCTCAGTTTCCATAGTTTATTAGTTTCCATGTATTAAGAGTTTCCATGTATCTTAGGTTGCTATATTTTGTAGAGTTGACTTTCCATAATTTTGTAATAGCTTCTCTTTAAATTCTAGGTTTGTAATCATATTGAATACACTTTTGAATAAGAGATTGTTCTTTTCTCTTGAAGATAGTTTTCAAAAGTAGCTACTCCTGGTCTTGGCCCCCGTTGAAGCAAAACCAAAAGTACGCTGCTGTTAAAAATATTCCACTTCCACCCTCTTTATTTTTCATTCAGCTCTTTTGCTGGTGGTGGTGGTGGTGGGAAATAACTCATTATACATACATACGTACATACATAATATACAGCCCACCACAGAGTCTAATTAATATAATAGTGACCAATATTGATGGTGCTAAAGAAGAGGTTAATGAGAATGGGGGAGATCTCATCCGTCCAAATGGATGACCATATTAGTTCTTATCAGAAGGTCATGATCGAGGTGGTTTTGAAAGGCTAATACACTGTTTACAGTGTATTCGGCCGGTTTCGGTGACCGTCGGTGGGAAAAGGTTATAACCGTAGACCAACCGGATATTACCAGTTTTCAATTTTAACAAACCAAACAAACCATATACCTTTTAAAAACCGTTCAATTTCGGTCCAAACGGTTCGGTTCGTCGGTTTGGATCGGTTTTTGACCACCCCTAGGTAAATGGGTTTGGGTGCATATTGTCAGCCCTAAGAGATAGACCAACCTAAAACAAGCTTATTAAATCTAATTTTTAAATTAAGAAAACTTCTCTTCAATAAAGATGAACTTAGGAAAGAGAAAAAGTTCATTTATAGGGTGGATTTAGGAGGTGAGATGAGTTTTATAAGACTTCTCTTCAATATTGAGTTTCTTTAGTTCATCTTTATTGTTAGAATTTACTGAAGTACGTTAATTCATTAAAAAAATACGAGTCACAGCAAGTTAAATAGCAATCTAACAACTTTTCCTGAGGAGAATATCAAAATGTTAAAAAATAAATAAAACGTCCCCATCTTTATTACATCTTGTAAACAATTGTTTATGACCTGAATACATGCTCAGTAACCATACGAATGCCTGTGAACTAATTATTTGCCCAACCATCTGGTAAATAGCCGAATCATGATTCATTTAGAAAATGAGAGGGGGACATGGTAGTTCTAGCCATGCCCCATTCCTTGCATATTATCCTGAACTACATTATGGGCTACAAGGTTACAAGTGATGCTTATTAGATTGTAATACCAATAAAAGCGACTCTCAGAGCTTTGCAATGGCAAATACGGGTAAATTGGATCTAGCAGGGAGCTTTAAATCTTCCCATTCTTCATCATCCACTTTAGAGAAGTATCGGTCAACCATATTGTCACTGATTAGCTCCAATTTAGAAGGCTTCCACTGAAAAAAGGAATGGAAGGGAAATGAATGTACAGTAAGTAAACTTTTATCATAGAAAACTAAATTCAAAGATTTGATTGAGCGTGCATAATCTAAGATGCAGGTTTAAATGAACCAACCTTTGGATTCTTATCCTTGTCCAAAAGTATAGCCCTGCAGCCCTGCATTAGAAGGTGGGAGTTTAGAGTAATTTACAAGACAAATATACAAGAAAATAAAATAATTAAGTCAGCTGAAAACCTCAAAGAAATCCCTGCTGACATCTCCACACATAACATGACAGACCATTCTGTACTCGCGAGTAAGGCATTGACCAATACCTTGGAGCCTACCCTCTCTGATCTGGAATTGCAAAGGTAAAACTAACCTTAAATCGTGACAATTTTGAAAGCTAAAAATAACTTTTCACCAGACAATTTCCGGTTTGTCTTTATTGATACTCCTATATTTAACAGAACTTGGTTTCCTAGTTGAAGGTGGTATTGGTGCCTGACTGAATACCTTCGTTCATTGTTTGTTCTCTTCTTCACATCTTCCTTTCTAGGTATGGCACCGATTATGTTAAAAAGAATTATATATGCATTGAAATTCATGGGTATTACTCTACTACATTTGTTATAGTTGTTATAATACAAGCACTAAAAAGAGTGATCCCGCTTATCATGTTTGAGTTCCAACTAAGCAACATTTCCTATACTCCCATGTTTCTCACCCTCAAAAACTTTCATCTGCATTGAACCCCTCTCCAGCCTTAATTGAAACATCAGAACCATAGTGAGGTTCTAGGGTCACATCATCAAAACTAAACTCAAGAATATGAAAAGACAAATTTCGCAGCTCTGAAATTTTCAACATAGTGGAGACATTTTTAACAATTTAATGATGCAAGTATTATGTGCTAAAATAATGGGTACACATTGCAGCAGCAAACTCTGAGTGGAGAAATAAGCCGAGAATAGAACACTTGCTGAGACTTATCAAAAAGAGGTTGAGAATAAAAAACTTGTTATGGATAAAATTGTTATGTTGTCCTTAATAAAGCTTTAGGCTGCAAGACTGAACACCTATTAATCTCATTCCTCCTTAAGACATACCATTAGACCTCGATTAATCCCCATTTGACTTGCAACCACTCCACCAACACTTGCTTTTCCGGACTTAGACAATGCAAGGCAAAGCATACAACTCCTAGATGAGTGCACTATTTTGAGGATTTGCTACTTTGTTGCAATTCTCCTAAAAACCACCTCAAGTCATCAAAACCTTTTATACAGATCTTGGAATAATTAGATCTATAACTATGGACATATCAATGAAATTGTGTCAATAAATTCATGATGGATCCATACCGATCTAAGAGAAATTTTAAGACTAGTTGGAGATGCCTTTTTCAATTTCTGAATCGTGTCAGAGATCCAATCATCTGCCCTGTTTGCAACCTCCCTCTCCTACAATAGCAAACGAAGATTTAAGTCAAGTAAATGGCAGCAATTTAATCCATGGCCAGGTAGATGGCACTCAAAGAAAATAAATAAATAAGTACTGAGCAAAATCAGTAAGAACTTTCTCTCGAGAAAATTTGCTCCATAAGGAATCATTTCATCCTATTAACTTACAAGAGCTGATAAAATTTCTTCAATTGTTCTTCGACAGAAGCACCTATCAACAATATCCAACCTACAGTGAAGTAACCACTGAAAATGAGAATCTGAAAAACATAGGGCAAGGACAGATTAATCGATGAGTTTGCATCCCAGAGAATAATTACATCAGTTCTGTCAAACATAGAAGTGTCTAGTTATGCTTTTAGCATGTATAAAACTTGTATGAAATCAATGTTAGACAGACTTCACAAACACCAGATTCCAAGATGTTGCAGGATTCTTAAAAATGGAACAAAAGCAATCGAGTTCATGAATTATTAAATTGGAGGGATGGCTCCATCTGTGTATGATATCATTATAGGTGGATGATACAAACTATCAATAATATTAACTTTAGAGCTGTTTTTCTTAAAAGAGGTATAGATCAGTTTAGACGCCAAGCCCTGAGATTGCACATAATCCTAAGGGTTGCCAACAATCAGAAACAAGGACTAAAGTGTCAAAGAAAGAGGACATTTAACCACTATAAACTCAGATGGTAGTCAACTTAATATGAACTTTATGGATAGAGCTCATGTACAAGATCAGTAGTGGGAAAGACTCAATTTCATAGGAGATTGGTGACACTTGTAATCACCCTTGCATACTTATGCTAGTATCTCTCACTTCCATTTGCATAAGTGAAAGACATGTCATATTTTCTCCGGCAAATGCAATATCCATCACTCACTCCCTCCCTCTCTCTCTCTCTCTCTCTCTCTCTCTCTCTCTCTGTGTTTCTTGGATATTACATATTTGTAATAATGTGTAAGTAGCAGGGGTATTTATGTACTTTTAACTCACTTATTAGTTTAATATAAACAGTAAGAGATATAGAGAAACCCTACAACTCTGTATTCCCTTTTCTCTCATTATCTCTCCTCCTTCTCCTCTTTCTTCTCCTGCTTTTTTCTTTTTTCTTTTTTCTTTTTCTCTTACACGTAAAAACCAAGTTGGTATCAAAGCAGTTTGATCCAAATAACGCAAATGAATGCACAAACCATGCTTTTCAGATTTAATAAGTTGTAATTGTTAATTATGAAATGTAGGTGCAGCTCACTTGCTCTTTGTCTCCCTCTCTCTCAACACATGCATGCACACACACAAATGCATATATAGGTGCATTTCAAAATTATGAAGTTCAAGTGTTAATAATAAGTATAGTTGTGGCCTTAAGGATGAAAAAAAAAAAAAACCACTAATCTTGTTTTCTTTTTTCCTTTTTTGGATACCAACATAAAAATCAATATTCACAAAGTTCAGCATATTAAGAGTTTTCCAGGAATAATAGCTGATACACAAAATATAAATAAACAAATTACAGCTATGCATGTCGACCCAATGGAATGGAACGATTACCAACCACTCAACAACTACCACAACCAGTTATGCATTCCACTGACAATTATAAGATACATATGCATTCTAATAACAGATTATTCACAGAGAAGCATCAGTCCTAATGCCACATACATTCAGAATCATTGGTGTACATGAAAGAAAGTTAATCTATAATTATGAACAGAGTAATGGACAGAGGTAATAAATCACGAAAAATCCATACCAACAATTTACACAGAAACCAAAAAATGAAGTAAATGAAACCAACCGGCGATAAGAACTCTGCTCTTTCAAACAAGGTTGCTGAGAGTATTTATCAATAGTTGCAGAAATAATGGCTGGATCACTTGAATCTATCTTGCACAGTGCTGCTTCCAACAAAGACAATCTCTGTCCATTTATTAAAAAGAAAAGCATTCAAATGGCATAAGTACTGCTGAGATTTAAAAAAGAGAAATTATCATGTCTAGGGTAGAGAGCTGTTTCATGGTTTGCAAGTAGCACCCATGAAAAGCATTCCTTATTTGACAATAGGCTGCACAATACTAAATCTAAAATATAATCATTATGGATAGTAAATAAGGATGAAAATATCTTTCTAGTGTAAAAAACTATAAATCATTCTCTACTTTCTAGCAAACTTGAATGGGTTTGACATGGTTTTGAACTTCCATGAACATACATTGACTTCAAAAAATTAATCCCATTTCTGAAGCAAAAGAATTGTATTTTAAAATCTTGAGTAGCAGAAGATAACAGAATTCTATAAACTCCCATGAATCAATTAGACTTCTATGTATGACCTTAACTCAAGATTTAAGTTCAAAAAGTCACACATCATCTTGAGTTGAAACTGGGATTTAGACCGTTAAACTATATTACCCCTTTAAATTTAGACCATACAAAATTTTTGTCTCTTCTAATTCATATAGGACTAAAAAAGCTGTCAAAACATAATAAGATGCGGTCTAAGTTTCTTGTGTAACTCAACACAAAAAGCCTACCTCAAAACAATTCCAAGTTCACTTACCACATTGTGATCCTGCACCAATTTAATAGTTACAGGAGAAGCATCAAACAACTATAATATGCATTATAAGTCTCTTCATGCCAACAAAAGCGTCCTGCCGCATGTTACAACTTCCGACTAATATGATTCCTCATCAAGTGATTTGTTTTATCTTTATTTATTTATTTTACTTTATTTAAAAATTTAAGTGTTAGTTTATTTATTTTTCACAACATAACGATTATAGTTGGAGGCAAAGTATACCTCTGAGGGGACAAAGTGGGTTGCGAGGCCACATTCAAGCATTTCAGCACCATCCAACCTAGTACCTGTAAGGCCAACATATTCTCCTGCCAAAATGCATTAAAAATATAAATACAAGCAAAAATGAAATCTAAATCTATAAGTTCTCAAAGTTAGCTGCAATAATCAAAACAAAATTAAAGAGCCGTACCTGTGAATATAACATAAGCCCAAAAGAAGAGAACATAAATAATTTTTTTCCACGTATATAGTAATGAATTTTGGAATAGAGGGGAGTTTATAAGCAATGGGGCAATAAAGTAATCGCATGTCCTTCCTCTCTCACAAAACGTTTTGAACATAGTTTGAACAGCTCTAAAGAGCTCTCTGATGATGCTTTAGAAAAGCACAATATGCTAGAGAGGAAACGCACTGCTGCTTTTCGAGGAGCTAAGAGGGAATAGGTGCTTGAGTTTGCAGCAGCAGGATAAATTGAGCAGGATGACTGCTGTTTCCAGTGAAGAGAAAGAATAGATTATGACTCGAGTATATGTTCTAAATGAGTACCAGATCAAGATTGAAACTACTAACAATGAAAAACCTGTTTCTGAAACTCTACCTAACAACATCCAATATCTCAGTTGGATAGTCCTTATTGACCAGATTGACCAAAATGACTGGAACTAGCCAGACCCTTGTCCAAATCAAAATGCACCCGTTACTTGTTTCGGTTTCTAGCAAAAGAAGGACCTGCACAGCTGGTTTCCAAGGAGGTAAGAGGGAATGGGTGCTTGAGTTTACAGCAGTGGGATAAATTGAGCAGGATGACTGCTGTTTCCCATGAAGAGAAAGACTAGATTATGACAAAAGTTTATGTTCTCGATCAGCACTTGATCAAGGTTGAAACTAGTTGAATGACAAATCTGTTTCTGAACCCCTTCCTAACATCATCCATTATCTCAGTTGGATCATCCTTATTGACCAGATTGACCAAAATTGACCAGGACCAGCCGAAATGACTGAAACTAGCCAGAACTTTGTCCAAATCGAAATGCCCCCCATGTTTCGATTTATATCCAAATCTAGCCAAAGCGGTGTGTTCCAGTCAGCACTATCCAGAATGGAATGGAATTCCTACTATGGTTTAAACTCTAACTTTTCAGCCACAATAGAACTCATATGAGAAAATGCATAATACTAAATTGAATGTCATAACTGTCATATCTACAATACGAGTTCCATGAATGCAGCTACCAGCCTACTACTATACCATACACTAGCAAAGGAAAATCTCCGCCTTTGGAAGGAATAAGTATCTGGAGATCTAATTGAGAATATCAAATTATGGCATATGCAAATGAATAAATGATACAACTGGCCTCACCAAAGAATCCAGGAAGCCTCGACAAGAAATAAGAGGCACCTACATCTGGGAAGAGTCCCAAAGCTGTTTCTGGCATTGCAAAGACCTGTAAAAAGTCTACTGTAAGGAACATGTTGACCAAGCTAAATCTTAAAAAGTAAATTCTTTAAGAAAAAGGGAAGAGGAATTGGGGCAAAAAATAAAAAATTAAGAATTAAGAGCATGCTTATTGTCCACTCCAATGATAAGAAAAATGCAAAAATGGACACGTATCAGCATTATATGATCTTTTAAAATGCTAATATGCATGTCTAGCCCTGATATTGTGGACCATCTATTGATTCACTGTCTTTATCCCAACTGCATTTGGACACTTATACTAAGATGATTGGTACCAACTGGACTGTGCCCCAAGATGCCTGCAGCTGCGTTGGGAGGTAATGCTTTAAAATGTACAGAGCAGAGGGGCTGCATACCCTTGAAATTTATTATTCTTCAATGTTGTGGACAGCCATATAGTTAGTTAACATACTTATTCATTTATGCATCAAGGACTTCTACAGGACCTAAATCTCCAATTTACATAGAGCATGGGAATTTATTCTTTCTTCTAAGCTTTTCACAATGCATATCCATCGGATGCTTGGTACAATCTGTACACTTATGTTCAATTCATCTATTTGATGAAAATTAATCTTACTTATAAGAAAGAAAAGGATAATTCTTTAATTGTTGATTACACTCTATAGCATTTCACAAATCCCATGCTTCTATGGCCTCCAACTGAACAAACAAAAGGACAGGCGCATCAGTTGATCAGCTTCAATGTAAAACTGTTTTACGTAAATTCTGAGAAACAATCCATAAGTAAGAAGAGAAGCAATAAGACTATTTTAAAGCACCGCAATGGGACAAAATGAGTATAATAACAATGATGCATAAAGAATTCACTAAATGATTATAATATAAATTATTCAAGTAAAACATATGAAATTACTTGACATATGGTCAACAAAATATAGAGAACCATTAAGTTTATCCATTAAGTTTATATGCTTCAAATTTCGAAGTTAGGGCTTTGAAAACTAATAACAAGCAATTATCTGCGATAAAATGATAATAATATATCATTACTTCTTACTTATATAAAAAATCCCATGCGAAAATGCTATTCATTTAACTATGTTTATATAAGGTGCATGTGAAATTCAATTATACTTCAAATCTGAGATAAAGAGAGAAACACATACCGAATTCTCTGTTACCACACGGAATCTACCATGTATCGACGCACCGGCCCCGCCTCCCATGACAATTCCATTAAGAATAGAGACCTTCAATTATGTTTGCATGCTAACAATAAGATTGATAAACAATTCTAGACGACGAGCAGTAAAACTAACTTAAACAAGAATGCATTTAATAAGAAAACACTAAGTATTCACAAAATTACCTGGGGTTTACTGTATGTCGCCATTACATAATTTAAGATGAATTCTTTCGAGAAAAATTCGGCACCTAATTTCCAATTACCTGATGAATGGGGGAAAAAGTATGATCAACTGCACTGATGACATTACTCTATTTTTGCATAAAACCCAGCATCTTACCTTTCAGAGATGCCTCACAGATTTCACAGAACCAGAAAAGGAAATGAACAAGGAAGTTTAAGGAAGAGAAGAAGAAACTAAAAAAATAATAAATAAGATGCATGCAGCTGAATTAAGTTTGTCACTATAAAGTAATTTGGACCTTAAGGATCAATCAACTTGGTCCATTGAGCAACAAAATGAACCTTTACCTTCACTAATCTTATGGACCACAGCTGCAACATCACCACCAGCGCAAAATGCTCTTCCATTTCCCTGCAAGTATATAACCAGAGATAACATAAGTCATAACGGTCACATTCCATTGAAGCCAGAAAGAATAGTTTGCATTCTCAATTTTAAAAACTACTTATCAAAAGCATTAATTAAATTTAGTAAAACATATAGCACATACATCTTTCACAATTTTTTCATATTTTTCTTCATATAACATTAAATTAACAACCTATTAGTTGAGTGAGAAATAAGCAAATCGGACAAGTTGGACTTCTTTGAAAAGCAAGATGAAAAGCAAGATATTACAAACAAAAAAGGAAAAAGGATACGCAAATAAAAGTAATAGAAATAAAAGTAAACAACTAATTTTCTCCATAGTTAAAAAGGCCATTAACCAATGTTGATCCCTCAAAAGTAGGGTCCTAGGAGGGGTGAGCTAGATACGGTTTTAATCTTCAATACTTTTTTTCATGAAGTGGCCACTCTCAAGACTCAAACCTATACATTTGCACTTTATTAGAGGGCAGAAGAGGCATGAATTTTTTGCCTAGAATTATTAATAACTAAATTATCACATGTACAAATTGCAGAACATACACACAAACACATATATTAATGTATATGCCTTTTTGTATCAAAGCACGCATGTGTGTGTGTGCTCGTGCTCAACTCAACTAAAAAAAGCTTTATTCCCAACTTGTAGTTGGTGTGTAGGAGTATAATACCAAAATGAAAGATGTTAATAACTTTTCCAAGCTATCAGAAGTATATATCTGTGGGACTCATATTTTCCATTATCAGAAGTACATATCTGAGAGACTCATATTTTCCATTACCTTAGATTATATGCATTTGAATGCTAATTATAACAATTAGTGAAATAATAATTATGGAATGCTAACGATAATAAAATAAAGATAATAGAATAATGTTAATTTGAATGCTAACATTGAGATTTATTTAATCTGCTTAAGATGGGAAATCTATTTGCTAGAATGGGTCGTTAGCCCAATGAATTGAATTAATCATTTAGACCTAGTGTGCGTAGTTGGGTTATTTATAGGCCCAAATCTATTGTGTGCATGGGTTGCCTAATGGGCATTACCCAACATTTAATGACCATGCGCACTGCACATGACTTAACTAAGCATGCATTTGCCCACATTGGAATGCAATTTACAGAGGCTGAATTGGTTGCCATGGGTGGCACCTCTTCATTGACCAATCAGATTTAAACCAACATTTACAAGTAATCAACAAATGATTACATGCAGCTTGATAAATGAACAGTCCGTTTTCTTTCTTCTTCATTCTTGTTTGCCACCCAAGAGTTTGAGAGGGAAAGTGAGACTTAGAGACAGAAAGAAGCTGTTAGAGAAGAAGACCAGAAAGCTTCTTCATCAAAGCTTAGATTTTGTCTCCTTTGAGGTGAGATGCTCTCACCATTTCATTGTGTGTTGATTTTGGTGGAACATGAGGGTGTGTGCTAAGTTAGATGTCAAATTATTGATTTCATTGTACTTTAATGGCAACCTGAAATATGAGCTTAGTTATTGTTAATACACTGCACCATTGTTTCCATTTACTTACATAATATAGAAATACCTTTGTTCTATGTTGCTTGTGTGTCAAACTTGGAGGGATTAAAAGCTATTTGGAGACATAGCAGTAGCTTGAGATGAGCTTTACATGTTGGAAATGGTGGAGCCCGAAAATGGAGTTTAAAGATTCTTTGAATGTGTGTGTGTGTGTGTGTGTGTTTACAAGAATGCTAAGGTCAGGTCGACCTGGTGCAAGTTGCATCAGGTCACCTCAATTACAACCATTTGCACAGAATATTTTAAAAAATCAACCATTAGATTTGATACCCCTCTTTTGTATGTCATGTCTATCAAAAATCACAGTGCTCCAACAATTAATTTTTGAAAAATGTCTGTGTGAAAAATTGTGACTTTTTTGTTTCTCAAAATGTCACCATTTGTTTTTCTGAAACAGACCGTTGGATTACTGTGATTTTTGGCAGATAACATACATAAGAGGGGTATCAAATCCAACAGTTGGTTTTTCAAAATATACTTGCTTCAGGTCGACCTGACTTTAGCATTCCTGTGTATATGTATGTATGTATATATATATACACACACAAATAGTAACTTTCTTATGAGTACGGTAACATATAAGCTTATGTGAGGAACTGTTCACCCTAAAAAATTTCTATGATCTTTAGGTATGAGCACTTCGGCCTGGCAGTTTATCACGGGGGCGTGCCAACTGCAATCTAGGCGGTTGCAGGTTTTGGCGTCTTTGAGTGCAAAGACGTGTGTGCCTTGAAGTGTGAAAATGTAATGGAAATGAAAGGATTCAAACAAAAATACAAATCACAAGAGACATACCATTGTTAGCTTCGTAAGCTCCTTTGATTAATATCCTTGCAAATGATGAGAACCCGAAAAGAATCCGGATCGAGTACAACTTGAAAGCGAAAATAAAAAGCTCCTAAGCTAGGAAAATAAATTGACTGAAAGCAAGCAAGAATCGAAATGTAAAGAATAAAAGTAGTAGAATGTTTGATGTTGATTGTCCCTTTTTCTTCTTGACTTCCTTTGCTTTTATAGGATGGCAGCTTCGGCCGTTTGGATAACAAGTGTCTCCCCACGTTTTGACCCATTATCCACGTTTTCCTCAAGCTATATCTCCATTTTCCCACGTTTTGGTAGTTAGGATTTACTGGGTCTTCTTCAGATGCTGACACGTGTCGAACCATGACCTTCCACTAAGCTGTCTTTTCTCCTTGAAAATAGGGAATGGTCGTATGACCGATATTTATAGATGGCCGAAAATCTGCTTAATCGTTTCTTCAGATAGCCGATTCTTAGTAGGTCGATTTATATTATTTTTTTCTTACGGCCGAAATTCCCTTCTTCCAATTTTAGCTTAGACTATATCTAGGACAGCCCACGATCCATTTGGCCGATTTCTTCATGGTGGCCGATGATCTACTTGGCCGATTCATATTGTTTTTATGGCTAAAGTTTCTTCTCTTTAAATTCAATCATGAACTCTCCTTTTATATCTCGGCTAAAACTTATGGCCGATTTTTTGGTGTGTCAACAGGAACTAGGTTTTTAGCTAATGTGGGATGAGTATTTTGAAAAACCAACTGTTGGATAAGATATTCTTCTTACGCATGTCATGCATCCCAAAAATCACAATGATCCGATGGTTGGTTTCTAGAATACAGACTGTGAAAAACTGTGACAGTTTTCACCATTAGATACTATCATAGTATTTCACAAAGTCCTCACATAAGTTTATATGTGTACATACTCATAAGAGAAGGACTCTAGATACATATATGTATATATACATATATCTATGGTTGTTCTCAAGCTTTACAAGTTGGAAATGGTGGGGCCCGAAAATGAGGTTTGTTGGCTTTGCCTATTTGGAGATGTTTTGAGTGGTTTACCCATCATCAAATGATTTGATAACTATTTTATTAATAGTATGTGCTAAAATTTATAGAAATGAAAAAGAAAAAAAAAAAAAAAAATTACCTATGAAAACTGGAAATGGTTGAGCTTTATATGTTCACCCATGGAGGTCCAAATCTTACGTCATCGTTTTATGCCTATTCTATACTATTTGAACTTTGGGTCAATTTTATAGTAATCTACATGCATCAATGAACATAAATATCAAATTTCACGATTTATCATTTACTGTGCTAATTACTATGAATTATTGAAGTTTGTGTAGCAGATTTACTTCACAAATTTTTTTATAAATACTATGATGTTAGAAAATTTGTGGTTGAAACATATGTGAATCTGATTTTAGAGAAATTTTGATTCAAGAATTACTTAATTTCATTGAGAAATGAAGAAGATATTGCAGAGAAAAGTTTGCCCAAAAATCTGGAAAATTGGAGAGTTTAAGGAGGAAGAAGGTAGACCACTGTTATGGTGTACAGCAGCTACATGGGTGCTGTCCCCTGATGTTGCTGTACTCCAAATGTCTTTTTTGAACCTTAAAATTTGTGATAAAGGTGTCCTAGGAGCATTAGAGTAATTACAATTCAAAAACTTGATATGTTTAGTACTTTGTTAACTAAATTAGACCAAGTTATGCCCAATATTTATTGGGGCTGATTTGTATTAATTCATTAGTCTCAAAGAAAACAAAAATAAAATAAAATAAAATAGATTTTATTCAATTGCCTATTTTTATAAATGATTATATAAGAAATTATTAAGTGTTTCTCTTTTTTACTTGAAGTATTAAATGTTTTCAACCTTCAAACGGGTATTAAGAAAAAAGGAGCATTTGGTATAACAATTTATGTCTTCGTTCGAAGCTCTATAAAAACAGAGTAAATATATCTAATGGGATTTAATTGATTATACTCTTGTGATCGGTATAAACCAACTTTAATGAGTTCTTATTTATTTAAAGTAAGACTTAAATGGTGAACTAAGAGATATTATCGATTTGACTTATGGTCATGATTAGGGACTTTTGGCAAGGGTCTAATGACCCTCTTTTCAACTAGAAGCTTATGTTAAGGGTTCCTTAACCCCAATATCACTTATTTAATTAATACCTTGGAACCTTGGTTGAATCATTCGATTTACTTAGTGGATTAAATTGAGTTGAAACAAAATTAAAGGAAGACTAACCAAGGAAATTGGTGCTTGTGGCTATAAAGAGTTTATTTGTGATTATGAAAGGTTGTTACCGAACACTTGTATATGTCAAGAAAGAATAGAATAAATTTATTTAATTCATATTTTGCAAAATAAGGCAAGTGAATGGAAATTTGTTTGTGAAAGATGAACTAAGGATATATACTTGTGCCCACTTGATGATCTTATGCTCATCTGTTACTCTTATGCTCATTTGTTGATATATTTTTTCTAATTGGAGATACCTGTACTTATAAGGTTATTGATACAAGACATGCAATGCACTGTTTGAATATTGTATTTGACCATGGTACATGAGTATAACATGAGAGAGATACCTTGTAATTGCTTGTACGTAATTTATTTTGTGAGAATGATGTTGTTTATACACAGTTACATATTGGGATTCTTGTGAGAATCATGATTATGCTAGAATGTTTATCGCTATATAAGCATGGCATACTTACTAATGTAACTGTTGTTGAGTTGTTGGAAACGACCAAAGCCATGACTCCCAGTTAGTGCACTAATGTATTTACTTACCTAAGGCATTTGGCCAAAAAGGGCAATAGTACATGCATACTTCTGGTGGTGGTATGTGATGAGGTCCTAGGATGATGCAATTGTCATTGGACCAGGATTCATCTTGTGATCGTTGGATCATATTTGGTCTATAAGCCTTAGCCTTGGTGAGGCGACCTGTGACTTGTACAGGACAAGTTATATGTTTTGCAGGTGTCAAACAGTGGAGGCAGGTATGTTTGCATGCATATTGCATTGCATTATTACCTGCCATGGTACTGAGTATAATCCACGAGATGTGAGTTTGAGATACTTGTTGGTTGTGGCTATCATATTAATAAATCTTTTTTAGAATTGAACCATATACGATTATTATGATTAATGACATAATGTTATACCTCTTGTGGATGATATTCCTTATGTTCTTCTGAAATTAATGTCTGATGGAACAGTGTGTGTACCTCACTGAGCCGTCGTCACTCACCCTACTATTACTACTTTCCAATCGCAGGCTAGCCAAGTGAGTAGACTAGCTAGAGGCCGGGTCGTGGGGTAACTTGCAGTTGACATTTGACAAGTTCCAATACTTACGTGGTTGTCGTACTCCTTATTAGTATTTGGTCTTTATCCCTGGGATTGAATAATACTCTGATATTTTGTGGACGGCCATGGGCATGGAACACTTATCTACTGTGCTTTGATAAAATTTATTAGTATTATCTTTTTAAACTATCTTTGATAAGCGTGTAGTGCAGCATGAGTCATGAACTCTAATAGCTTCGGGTCTATGCTACCCTGAGGGTGTTACAATATCGTTGTTACATTTTTTCTTCTGGAAAGCATTCTATAAATTAAAATTTATTTCACATTGCACAGGATTTCCAGTAGACTAAATTGTAACAGATGCTTTGACGCTCATGTCCTATGTTACATAGACTCGTGTACAAGTGTCGGGTGAGGGTAAGTGTCCAAGTGTAGGATTCGTCTATTTTCCGAAGATTTTCCACTATTTTAAAGTATCCGGCAAGAGTACCCTTATCCTTGTCCAAGGATCGGGTACGGCGGGTACTTTGAGATGAAGTGAAGAGTCCGTGTAAGATAGCTCATATCAAAGTACACACACAAAAAGGCACAGATTTGCTGCCAAAATTTAATGTTAACAGACAAAATTAAAGGGAAAATTGATTAGATGTTCATAGTATAAGTGCATTAGCGATAAGTTTTAGCAAATATTGTGACTCAAAAACAGTTTTCCAGACACCATGATTATTTCCTGAAATGAAAACAAAGAAACTTTTAAAAAACTCCCCGTTTTCGGGTTATTTTCAGTCATTAAAGGACCCAAAGACAATTTTTGGTGGTCCTGGAAAATGGCTCATTTTCAGGAATTTTCTCAGAAAACAGCTTTTGAAAAGACCTTGCCTATGCATCATTTGCAGTTTTTTTTTTTTTTTTTTTTTTTTTTTTTTTGGCAAAAATCGGCAAAAATCAAAAACAGTTTTTGAAATGTGACCCAAGCAAGGCCTTATATCTTTAGACTCCAAGGAAGATTACTAGATTTCTCTGTAGTTTTGCTTATATTCAGTTTGAACTAGAATCAAGATTATTGTCCTTTAATAGGAAAGTACCTTGACAATTACCAACTTGACATTACAATCCTCCTCATAGGCAAGAAAAAGTTCCAATAATCGAGGAACCTACACAAAAATAAATCAATAGATAAGAAATAATATCAGTAAACTCTTGTTCCACAGTTACTACATTCAAGTTTGTTCCTCTTCAAACAACATCTGCACTAAAAATGAAATCATTTTCTACTATACAGATGCAGTATAACATGACAACATGACAGAAATTAGACGGGCACAAGCTATATCAATTACACCCAATTGTAGCTGGCGTAAGAAAGAATCCAAGAAAATGATAAATATGTATGCAAGAACAATCAGATTAAAGAAGGCCAATCCAATAAAAGAGCATTATAAAATAGTAGGCCATATGTATTCAGATTTCAGCATATAATATCTTTTTTTTATAGGAGATCAATAAATTAGGCAATGATAAGTTACCATATGTATTGGTAACACAAGGTTTGAGGCAACAGCATTACAAAAAGTAGACTGAAAGTTGCATCCAAAGTTCCCAATCAATCATTGTTGTTAGCCCAAATTAATTTAAAGATTCCAAAGTCAAGCTTGCTTCTGTATTTCATGAATTCAGATAGGAACACTGGGTGCATGTGTGTGTCTTCCCAAAACTTGGGACATGGGGATGCAGCTAAAGCGATGAAGTGTCCAATATTCCTTCTTCTATAGCCTAGAACAAATGAATTTTATATACAACAAGGCACATCTGAAATGCGTACTTCATGCATATAAAGTAATCACTTCATGCATATTGACGGGCTCAAAATGACCCTAAAGACATTAGTTAGTACTGGCTCGTTGAGAACAAATTTAGATTTGGCCCAAAACAAATCGATAAGAACCAAGAGTAAGGCTAGCATTAAGAAGTGTTCAAGGAAGCCGAGATGTGAGTGCATGAAGGTAGCACCATTGCAAATGAAGTACATGGAACATTAGCAAATAAAGAATATAAACAAGAAGAAAATATAAAGAAAATTATCATAATTGCAGGTAATGGTTATAAGTTTCGAATTCAACAGCAGTAGATCTTTTAATTATGAAACATTACAATGTGAGACTAAAAAAAATTTAAGAAGAGAATGACGTATCGAGTAATAATATGTCATACCATTTCAAAGTTGAGGGCATTTAATTGCTTTGGCCTGTTTAATATTAGTGTTCTCACAAACGATTTCGCTTCTATCAGGACCTGTAAAACAAAAATGATTCATGCCAAATTTAAGAAGCAGGCATCATACAAATGATAAAGAGGTAGCATAAAAAAATAACTTAAACCAATAAAAGAGACGTTCATGTTAATTATATCGCCAAATGATAAAATCTCCGGTTTTGAAAATCAATCCATACATAATAAAATTTTCATACTGATTCAATGGGGCGTATAGAGACATGACTGCATTTATTTTCAAAACGCATTCAATGAGCATAAATCCATAATTATGAGTCTTCACTAAAATAACACATTAAGCATTGCATTTATTGATTTTCTTTGAAACATGATGATTATTCAATTGCTCAATCCTTTTTGAGTCTCCCATAAAACCAACCCAAATGGTGAAAACATCAAATATTCAATCAGTTAAGTTTTGTGTGTTGGCATGTTTCGTTTCAAAACTTGGGTTGGTTTGTGTTTTATAGAATGTGTTCTAAGATCTCTCATGAATATTATGATTAAAGCTTCTAACTCATCAAGGACTAAGAAGGTAAGAGACTTAGAGACTTAGTTGACCTTGTCTAAGTGATTAGTTGGTTATTTGAGGTCTTTAAAGCTCTTTGGAGAGTCATTATTATGATTATTAATGTTAAGATTAATCCAAATAAGTTTGGAATTGATCCAAGGGATTACTAGTTCTTTATAAAAATTTGGTTCTTTTTTGATAGATCCAAAGTGGTGCTGGATAGATCCAAAAATGCTATAGTTCTTTATCGAGTAACCAGTAACAATCTGGATCGATCCAAATTCATCAGTTTGACAAATGGTCAAACTTTGAAGACAGAAACTATTTGGGTCGATTCAAGACCCCTTTGGCTCGATCCAAGTACGGGAAAAATGTTTTTTTTTTAACTGCTTGTTTACTACACTTACCTCATGGTGAATTCTCTAGGTCATTCATGCTTCTATAAATTCGTTCTTTTCTATCATTGAGGTTTAAAAGAGCTTCCAACAAGCTGAAATACTTCTCTCTCTAACCCTAGAGTGATTTTGAGTGATTATATTGGTGAGGATCATCCAATTTCTTCCATACAAACCATTAAGAATGGATTAGATCCTTGTGGAATGGATTAGAAACCTTGGAATCTACCATTTATTATCATTGGTGAGTTGTCTTTGTGGAGATTGAAGATTTCTCATGGCTCTTGGATGAAGCATCAAGAGTGAAGACCATAGATTTGGTTGTGGAGCAAGCTATGGAGAAGAAGGACTCATGGAGTTTGAGTTGATGAGATCTTAGTACACTAAGCCTGGGATTTGGAAGAACATGTGTATGGTATAATCTTTGTACTCTTTTTTTATAGTGGATTGCTTGTGATTCTCCCGTGATTTTTTCCCGAAAGGGTTTCCAGGTATATCTTGGCTTCCTTGTATGATTTTACTGTTTATTTTGGAATTCATTTGATTAGCAAGAAGGATGGAATGATACTTGTGTTGATCATGGATCCATCTTGACAATCACTTGTTTATGTGATGATATTATCATGCATACCATGTGTTTGTGTTTTGTTCTAAACTACTGTTTCAGCATATTTCATATATATATATATATATATGGTGTTCATGCTTAAGTAGTGGCTAATCATGATTGGTTAATCCGTAGATCTAGATCTAGGGTGTGTTTTTTTCACAATCCTATATTTTATTCTTCAAGGAAAGAAATTACATGGGGAATCGTAAAAATGTGAATCAAAACTTAAATAAAATACAAGCATACAGCATAATAATTAAACAAAATGGTGCAAATATCAAGAATTTAATTTCATAGTTTTCTTTTGTCAAGGAATGACTTAATTTACCAAAAAAAAAATTCAAAAAAAAATAATAATAATAAGATACAAAAATAAACCCAAATGATGAAAACCCCAAAAACCCAATTATGCAATTTTCTTTCTTAGAGGAATAGCCTAATTTGGAGTATACTAAAGAAAAGTTAAATATCTGAAACCTTCAATTGACTCGAGATATTACAACAAACCAAAGTGTGAAAATCTCAAAAATCAATGTTCTAGGATTTTGATTCTTCAAGTAACAATCCAATTCCAGGTAATTATGAATGAAAGTGCTTCAAACCCTGAAATGTTTATTTTTTTTTATTTTAATTTTTTTAAATTATCAAACCCATATGTTGAAAAGCTTGAATATACAATTCTACCATTGCAGGCCTTTAAAAGAAAAGTTTCCTTCCCGAGAACCAATTACCCACAAGGCCGCAACATGCTCCTTATCAGTGGAATGAACTAAAGCATTCACCCTCTGTTTGGTTGCAGAGAAAACGAAGGAAAACGGAAAGAAAAAAAATTAAAATTCTGAATATCGGGATTTTGATGTGTCTTTTCCTCAACTGAACTGAACCTAATACAACTACTTGGCTTTATTAACTGGGATTTTTCATTTCTAGGAAAACGAAAGAATACATAAATTTCATGATCTTAATATCTTTCCAGTTCCTCTGTTTTCTCGGTAACCAAACGGAGGGTTATTACAATAGAAAATGCATCGTACACTAAACTGAGCTGAACTAAGATATATAAATATATGTATATAATTCAATTACTAGAAATATCATAGATATAGTAAGTTTGAAGGAGAAATATACCTGGTCAGTCTCGCTGTTGGTAGAACCGAGGGGTGCCATGATTAATTACTGAAGCCTTATGAGAACTTAATCAACTGAAGAGAGACACAAGGAGTAGAGAGAATAGAAGGGGGAGGAGAGAAACAAGGAGAAAAGAGAGTGACAGATCTCGGTTGGAGAAGGAGAGAAGCTGCCGGAGGAGGAGCGAAACGCTGCCGGAGGAGGAATCGGGAGAGAAGAGCGGAGATAGACTTCGGGCTTGGGCTGTTTCCCTCGGTAATATTTTGTTATTATATATTTCAAAAACAACAAATCCACGTCAGATTAAATCCACATCAGCCAATCCTATGCTTGTGATTCTCCATGCTTGAATTTGTTTGGTAGCTATGATCTGACACATCATTTAAATGGAAAGATAGAAAAATGTTCTAAATAAGCAGATAACACAGACCCTTGGATTGAAATATTGAGATGAATTATCCATTAAGCGAATAGAAATTCAAGGACTTGTGTTTTTTGCTGAGTTTAGTTAAAGTCAACATTTGCTGACTAGAACACTTCTCTAGAAAGATAATTGAAATATTTGGATGCATTATAATCTCATTACTCAAGAAAAAGAACCCCAAATATTAAAAAATCCAAACAAATGGTCTACATTCATTCAATTGGGTTTGGATTTGCTCTCAAGAGGATTTTCAATGGGAAGCTTCCATTTAGGTCTCTTATTTTCATATTTAGAAGTGTTATGGTGCGAAATCGAGAACTCCTCCTATATTTGATATTATTGTGCTTCAATGAAGAGCTCTAATATTTGACAACATTCTGCTCCAATAGATTTTAAATTGAACGGAAATATTATGTGGAAAGAGATGCCATTGCAAATAAAATTTTCCGAATATAGAATACATTGATTTCATTATCAAATTTGGAAATTATGAATGACACTAATGAAATACTTTTTTTTTCTAATGACTTTCAAATTCGACAATGGCTACTCCAAATGAAAGTCTAGTATAGATGCTCTAATGGAGTAAATCCAAAGTTACAGATAGTCAACACGTATGTAGTTAAAGTGATCAGATGGTGGAGATACAAAACGCGCTTGGAGGCTCCATTTTGGTGGGGGAAAGAAAGCCCTTAATGGGCGTTAGCATGCAATTTGCAAATGCCGTTAACAATTTCTTATAGACGAGAAAGGGACAAAATCTTATGAAGTAAGCTGTGAGCAATTAGTTTGCTGACTTAATTCCAGGTTTTGTCTTTTCATACACTGTTTAGATGCGGAGAAACTAAGTAAAAGAAAAGAAAGAAAAAAAAGGGAAAATCATTCTCAATCTAGCCGTCATCCAATGAAAATCATTCTCTTTTTTATGCCGATGACTTGTTTATTTAGTGGCATGTATTCTCATCTTCAAGAAAAATATTTCGAGTTCGAGCAAATAGAAGTGCATCAATACTCATTTGTTAATGTTAAAGAGTTGGCATAAGGGTAGATTTCTCTTTTAAAAAAAAAAAAAGCCCTCCTCAAAAGGAAACCATTCTCTCTCCTCAAACTTTTATATATGGTGCCATTTCATTATCTTTCTCATTTCCATATTTCAGTATCTCTACCTCCATCACAAATTTACCTAAACACACGCATACATACATCATTCCTGATATAGTTAGCATATACTTATATATCTTATGTAAGTATAAAGTTAAAAGATAATTGTGGAATACATATTTTGAAAACTTGATCGTTGGATTGGATATTCTTCTTATGGATGTTATGCATGCAAAAAATCACGATGATCTAATGTAAACATCTAAAAATATAGACCCAAAAAAATGTGACCGCTGAATATTGTCACAGTTTTTCTCAATGACATCTCTAAAAAACCGATCGTTGGACGACTGATTTTTGACATGCATGACATACATAAGTATAGTATCTAATCCAACAATCAGTTTTTTGAAACATATATTCCACAATTATATACTAGTTTCATGCTTACATAAATTCATGTAAGCATATGCTGACTTGATCACATCTATACATACATATATATACTAGAAGTTATTTTATCTTCTCTTCTCTCCAAATCTTTCAATCCAAACGTAGTGTTAAGAATATTTGGAAAATTTAAAAACCTCACGAGTTAAAAATGAGTCTGATCCATTTTATTGTACTACTATTTGGTAGAATCATTTTATTTATTTATAAGTAATTAAATTAAATACATGTAGATAAAAGGATATAAATTTTTTAAGGGGAATTTGGCAACAAGTCCCCCTTTGGAGCTTTCTGTTTCAAGAAATCATCCATAAGATTGTATTATGCGATAAGTCCTTTTAATTATAATGTGTCGAAAATGCCCTTACGTTTTTACTTTTATATTCAGTTGCTTCCTATTTACCATTTCCCATATTTTCACTGAAAGACGAAAGTGAGAGAGATTAAAGAGAACATACAGAAAGAGAAAGAAACAAGAGACAGAGGTCAACACGCAGTCACTGGATTTGCCACAAAATCATCAAAAAGTCACCGGATCTGAACAGATTTCCAGTCAAACACCACCAGATCCATGGTCAAGTCCGAGAGAGAAATAGAGTGGTAGGAATTTTCCTAAGGGTAGGAGATCAACGCTCCGGTGATGGAGAGAGAATTGTGCTCTCCGATTAGCACAAGAACTCTAAAATTTTGGTCATTTACCAATGTCTCCTCATATAGCCATTTACAACATGAGATTCTAAATATGAGATTTTTCATCTTATCAGCTTCCGTTTCTAAACTCATATCTAGATCCTTCCTCTCATTTTCCAAAAAATAGCCGAGTAGGTTTCAGTTCTAGAAGATTGTGTTTAATATATTTGAATTGACTAGGTTTCAGTCACATGTCGTGTGATCTTTGGTCTCTCATTTTGCTATGTGGTACATTTGGAAGGATTGGAATTTTTGTTGAGGTTAAAATGCTTCTTAGAAATTTATTTCTGGGAGTTTTGAGTTGGGAGTTATTTTGAAAGAAGAAAATTTCTTTTCTTTTTTTTTTTTTTGGGTGAAAAAATGAAGAAGAATCCAATCTTAGGATAGTGTAGGCTTTTTGTGAATGTTGTGGATAGGTGTGTGCTTCTCTGTACCTCATGTGTGTTCATAGGGCAAGTTCCTTCTTTTCCTTTTAGATTGTTTTCATTGTGACTTTCCCCATCATCAGACCTCCAGCTTTCGATGCTTTAAGGTCACAGTGAAAACACTGAATTTCCATAGCTGGGGTCTCCATATTCGGATCCCCACACTGGGGGAAGCAGAGAAGTGTGCATGACTTCATGACAATAGTTGAATTCTTTGCATAAGATCCATATGGCAAAGCAGTGAAAACACAAAAAACAAAAAACAAAAAAAATACAGTTAAAACACATTCAAGGACAGTGAAAAAATACCAGGACAGCAAAAATAGACAGTGAAAATATACTAGCCATTTAGTTTCACATTGAGAGAAATTATGAAAAAAAATTGCAATAAATTCAAGAGAAATGTATTGAATTCAAGAGAGAGAGAAATTGTCAAAAACAATTGTGATGAATTCAAAAATATAGTGCATTGAAAATACTGTAAAAAGAAAAGGTAAAACACATTGAAAAAAAAAAGCGTAGTAAAAACACAGTGAAAATATAGTGCAATAGAAGTATAGTGTAGCGAAAACACAGTGAAAAAAAAAAGAGTGCAACGAAAACATAGTGAAAATACAATGCAACAAAAAAAAAAGTGTAATGAAAATGCAGTGCTATAAAATTACAGTGAAAATAAAAAGTCTAGTGAAAATACAGGGCAGTGAAAATATTGTCCTTGGTTGTGTTTTCACTGTGCTAGGGGTAGTTCCGCCATTTAAAAAATATTTTTAAAAGATTAAGACTTTTCACATGAAATAATTTTTAAATAGGATCTTAGGAAGGAAGGAAATTTTGGAAGGACTTTTCGCATTACACTTTTCTTGAGCAGGACCTATCACCAAAATCCCTTTTTTTAAAATGAACTTTAAAATAATTTATTTAAAAATTAAAGTGAAAATTACACTTTGTCCCCCCTGAACTATAGTCTGTTTTCATGTTGGCCCCCTGTGGTTTCGATTGATCAATGTGCCCCCTCAACTATAAGCAGTTTTCAAATTAATCCTTTTTGTGAGTTTTTTTTTTTTTTTTTTAACTAAAAAATTGCGTTAAACTTATTATTTTCTTATGTAGTATTTATCATGGATTGCTAATGAATCTATAGGCATATTGGTAAAATTTCATGATTTTTTTCAATATATTTTATTTATTATGAATTTTATTTGTTTTAGAGCATCAACAATGCAAAAGTGCCATTTGAGATACCAAAGCCAAATTTTGGCACCCCAAATAGCACCAATTAGTGTCATTTTCTAATTATAGCACCAATGTGCTCCAATGCATAAGTGCCAAATTTTGGCACTTCTCTACTATTTGACATATTTACCCACATGCTCCTAACTAGATTCCAATTACTTTTCAAAAAAAAATTTACAAGAACATTTAAAATAATTTTATTTCTCATAATGTAAAAAATTAATATTAATTATAATTAATTAATTAATTTTTTTATCCTAATTTAATTATTTAATATTTGAATTTTTTAATTTAGGCATAAAATCTATACTATATATAAAAGTGTGAATGTGGGAAAAACTTTTGATTGACCAAAATATCCCTATATAATTGTAAAAATACATAAATAGTCATCGTCCCTAAATTCGACCCATCATATTAAATAAATTTTCTAATTGTATTAAAATTACTTAGAAATATTAATTTATTTTTAAGTCTAACTCAACTATTTAAAAATAATTTCACTAAATTTTGTTTATATGAAATTCTACTAAATGGAGTAAAAATATTCTTAATTAAATTAAATTTCCTTCAAATGCTAATTCATTTTTTAGATAAAACATGAATTTTCAAATAATTAATTACTATAAAATACCAAATAAATTACTTTCTATTTCTTATTTCCAATAAAAAAATATATAGTTTTGTTTCTATTTTTAGCACTCCTTTAAAAAAAAAAAATTATAATACAAAAATTTTAAAGTTTATTAAGTTCACATATATCGATTTAATAATGTTTTTATACATTTTAGATCTCTTAAATTTTTTTAATGATAAAATTTTAATAATCTTAATTATTTCATCTTAATTACACTGTTCAAATTATATTTAATTTTCTAAAAATATTTTTTCTGCAAAAATTTATAAATGCAATGCACGTTGTGCATTTCTAGTTAACTAATAGTTATAAACTTTTGTAAGTACATTTCCGAATCCCATCTATCACATACTAAAGTTACAATTTTTTTTTTCGGTCCCTAATTTGACACTCAGTTTGCAAAACGCAGCGTGGAATTAATATTTTGATACATCGACCGTTGGATTAGATATTCTGCTTATACATATTATACATACCAAAAATTACATTCATCCAATGATTACTTTTTAAAAATATCACTGTTTTAAAATAAATTGTAAAAACTGTGTGAAACTGTCACAATTGGTTTTTGAAAAATCAACCATTGGATCAATGTAATTTTTTGGCATACGTAATGTTTATAAGCAAAATATCTAATCCAACGGTCAGTTTCTCAAAATATTTCTCTTACGCTTGGTTTTGCAATCGCAAGTCAAACTGTGCCAAAGAAAACTTTTTTTTTTTTAAATAACTCTCTCACATATCCCAATTTTTTTTTTTAATCTCTCACATAACCCGACAGATCTCTCTCTCTCTCTCTCTCTCTCTCTCTCTCTCAGTTTCTCATCTTCTCCATTTTTTCGCATCTCCATCTCCCCACGAGCTCTCAAACCCCTTATCACCTTCACTCTCTCTCTCTCTAACCCACGGACTGCAAACCCCTCCCTAGTTTCTCTGCAATCCTGAAAACCCATCTTCTCCACCCACGAAACCCTTAAGCTCCAAAATCACACCTCTGCTGCAACCCCAAAATCACTCATTGTCTCGCGATTTCTCTCTATTTCCTATTCTTCCGTGCCCTAATTTCTCTCAAGACAGATTTTGGCGTTGAAGCTCCAAGGTAATGGTGGGAAAAATGGTGTTGAAGCTCCAAGGTAAACAGTCTCCAAACACCTCATCACCTTTCACTTTGCTTTAATGGAGGAGGGGTTTAGTTGGGAATGGTGGGAGAAATGCTGAGGTTGCTGAAATAGCAGTTTCCATTTCAAGTGCCAAATTTGACAGCCCAAGCTGCCATTGCCAAAATTTGGCATCTCCAATGGCACACCATTAGAGCATGTTTTTTGGGTGCCAATGCCAAATTTTGGCAATGGCAACCCATTTGGCACCCCCATTGGAGATGCTCTTATAGAGAAAATAATTCATAAAAATTAAAATATATTGAGAAAAATCATGAAACTTCATGGATGTGCTTATAGACACATTAGCAGTTTAGGATAAATACTATATTAAAAAATAACAAGTCTAATATCATTTTTCAGTCAAATAAATAATTGGTTAATTAATGGAAAGGGGTAATTTGATACAATCAAATAGTTGAGGGGGCAGATGCAATCGAAACCACTGGGGGCGAACATGAAAACAATGTATAGTTCATAGGACAAAGTGTAATTTTCCTAAAATTAAAATAGCCATAGAAAAGTAAAGCTAGGGTGATTCTATTGCCACCCACTTATATTGCTAGTAGCACCCACTTGCTACCTTCCCCCACTGATAAAATTTTAAAATATAATTTTTGTCATCTACACCCTTTATAATACCAAAACTAACCTCAACTCAACCAATCCTAAAACATAAGTTTCTTTTTTACACCCACCTAATACCAAAAAATCCTAAATATATATATATTTTTTATTTCCATTCAAAGAGGAATTCGTTTTCTTCACTCCACGAAAAGAACAACCTAACCATTCTGCCATTCATCGCACAAAAAAACTTATATTCTTTACTCCATGAATAGAAAGCAGGCCAACCATTTTGTAATATGTTATAACTCAGTGTGCTAAATATTCTAATATGTTCAATTGACGTCTGTTGAACACAGGATGATATTCTACTAGTGCCTACTGAACATTCTGTAATGTTCAACATCCCCTGCATAATATTTTTATATGTTCGGTTGGGATGACTGAACATTAATGTTTAGCATTCCATGCTGAACATTTTTATATGTTCTGTTGGGGTGACTGAACATAGTGATATGTTCAATTACCCCTATCTGAACATTAATTAATGTTCAATATCACAGAGCTGAATAAAACCATGAACTTGAAATTAAAACAACTTAAAAAAAGTGAATCATACTTTAAAAAAAAAAAAAATGTACATTTTCATTGTTTGAATCATCCACATGACAACTTCATTATCCATTGATTAATAAACACATTTTTTTTTGTTAAAATTTTTAGAAAGTTATATGAGAGTGTAAAGATTTGTGAGATTATGGTTTATAGAAAATATATGAATGAGAAAAGAAGAAGGTGGGTACGAGAAGTAATGTGATTTATTTTAATTTATTTTATTTATTTAATAATATGCTTAATAGTAAATTTACACGTGGATGTGGATATAATAATAATGTAAAAACTTAACAATTGGTGAGTGCCATATATGTGGTTGGTAATAGAACCCCCTCCCTTTCTCTTCACTTCCAAATCTTCTTTCTTTCCAGATCTTCTTTCTTTCTAATTTTTTTCCTACCTTGTCTCCACAAGAGGTGTATGGGAACCAAACAAGTGAACAATACAAGTTTAAAAACCAACTTAAAACTTAATTTTACCAAACACTTATAAATCAAAATCAATTTTATTTAAAATTGGTTTTGAGATAAACTAAATGCCTTAATTGGTTTAGAACTAGCCTGCTCCAAAATCCTAGTTTGCCAAACAGGCCCTAAAGCTATCATAATCAAACCCTTATTGGTTTTTTCGGTCAAAAATTTGAAAAAACCCATTGGTGGTTACCTTTGTGCCCTGTTTCTACTTTCTATTGTACATTTTTAACCTTTTTGTTCTTCTCTCTGCACATTCTTCTGGAACATCTCTCCCCAGATTCAGACCGAGCCCCCTCTTTCCTCGGAGAGAGAGAATTGGAGGAAGAGATGGAATTAGGGTTTGAGGAGAAGGAATACCTAGCATGCTGCGGTAGCACCAAATTTGCCAAAGAAATGGCCTTGGTCTCCCCTTTTGCTTCCTATGATGAAGCTGTTGACACCGCCAGAGACATCTGGTTCAACAAGGTCTCTCTCTCTCTCTCTCTATATATATATATATATATATATATATACACACACACCTACTTTCCCTCTAATACTTCATTTTATTGTTCGCTAAAATAGTATGTTCGATTGATTATAAGGTTGATGTGAATGGTTGGCTCGAAGCATTTTCAGCTCATCCCCAGATTGGACAAACCTCATCTCCCAACCACAAAGGTGATACCAGTGCTCAGTTGAGTCCCTCTCTCTAACCTTTGTGCTTCGTTTTATTAATTTTGAGTTATGTTTTATGTGTTTTCTTCTTTCCAAAAGTAATTCCACTCCAATTAAGCCAAATACTTATGTTAGGCACAGTTAAGTAGACATCTTTGTTTTCTTGGGGTCCTAATGTCCACAATTTGAATGATTTCTCTTTTCCCACATTTTCTTAGTGAGTAAACGGACGACTAAAGCTTCTTGATGGGTTAAAAAGATTGAATTCTTGCTTTGTTTGGTTACTGAGAAAGAGAATTTAAAATTTTGAATTTTAGATATGTAGTTGTTAGAAACCCCATTAAAGCAAAAACCTGTCATACCAAATACTAGGCTTCTTTCAGTCGAGTTTTTCATTTTGTTAGAAATTAAGACAACTTGAGATTCAGATTTTTCTTTTCTTCAGTTTTCTAAGGAGCAAACGGGGTTTAGTTTTGGGATGGAGAAGCAATTTAAATTTTAGTTCATTAAAATGAAAAACAAATCTGGGAAATCTGAGAATATCAGTCTGGTCATCTTATTTCTTTGTTTCTTTTTTGTATGTAATATTCACTTGATGTGTGCGACTGTGACTTTGAACTACAAGATTGATTTTTACTTCTGGGGTCGCTGGATAGGGTCATGCTGAGGCTGACATTTTATCCAGAAGTTGCACTTATTTGTTCTGCATATCTTGGATTTAGTTTAGAATCTTAGGACCCATTAGCTATTGTTATTGAAAACTGTTTTGTTTTCAAAGACAGAGAAAAACAGAAAATGCTTTTGTAAGTTGTTTTATGAAATTGCTAAGATCTTAGATAAATTGCATAAAACCCCCTTGAACTATAGGTTAGTTTCACAAAACTCCCTTAAACTTCAAAACCAAACAAATAACCTTCCTAAATTATAGGTCAAGTTCACAAAACCTCCCATGAACTTCAAAACTGAATGAATAGTTCCCTTGAACTATGAAAACCGAACAAATAACCCCCTTAACTATGAATTTGCAGCACTTTGCATCCTTCCATTTGTGAAGTTCAAGGGTTATTTGTATGGGTTTCATAGTTCAAAGGAGTTATTTGTGAAGTTTTGAAGTTGGGTTGTGGGGTGTGTGAACTTTTGACCTATAGTTTTGGAAGGTTATTTGTTCAATTTTGAAGTTCAAGGGATGTTTTTGTGAAATTGACTTGTAGGGGTGTTTCGTTTAACTTACTCAAATATTTTCTGAAAATAGATTGGTTATAGGAATTGTCAAAAGATGTTTTCCACATTTTTGAGAATTTGGGCCTTTTAATGATTGAAAACATCCTGAAAATGGTGAATTCTAATTAGTTTTAATCATTAACATATTTGGTTTGGAGTAACGAACCAAACCGTCTCCCATTTTTAAAAAATATTTTGTAACTTTACAATGTTAAATATGCTACATAGTGTGCATTTACTAATCTTTCAAAAACTGGGCTGGACTTGTAGGTTGAAGTGGTTCTACAATGAGCTAAACGCATTACAGGGTTGGTTCAATGAACCCCGAATGTGCTTTTAGTTCGAATGAATTGGTTACAAAGCCTGGTCAAACCGGTAGTTGAACCAGTGATTATTTGGAGTTCCTATTTTTTTATTTTTTTATTTTAATGATTTTTAAATAAATTTTTTTCATTATCTGACCTCATATGCTGATTGCTGACATATGTTGAACTGGTTGTCTAACCAGTTTAAATTGACTGGATTTAAAATTTTGATTTTTATTTGTCCTAGACAATGCAATGCTGTCAATATACAATTTGATTTAATGCTTTCATGTTGTCACTTTCACATTCAGTTAAATTTTAAATATTTCTAGTTTAGTTCAAATTTCATTGTTTTAAGCAAGTTCAGGTTAAAGGCATGTTAGGGAAGTTGTGTTTGGGTTGGTTTTCCCACGCATTTGTAGAGTACACCTGGGTCAGAATGAGACCGTAAATGTGCGACCAGATTGCCAGATCCCTCGCACCATTGTTAGTTCTGTGCGCATTATAAAAAGAAAACAATTGGAGTTTCTCTTGTCATGTGGTATCTAACTAATTTTAATCTTTATCCATTAATATAATTATTAGCCCCTTACCCCTCTCCTTTCTGCATCTTTATTTTTTAAGCTTTTGTTTCTGTATTTATAAACCTTTGTAAATTAGTGAAAATTTATTTTTGTAGGTGGAGCAAAGGAGAGCAATCGACTGCTTTAGCTACTGCTACTGGTTCTAGCTTACAGGTGTGTGCCGCTGCTTAACAATTAAAAAATAAAAAAAATGGTAAAGGGCCTTCTATACCTAAAAGTTATGGTAATTAAATTGAAATTTAAATAAAAGCAGCTACAGGCATGCTTATAATTCTTAAAGAATTTTGCATCCAACTCCACATATGTTCTTATAGTTTGGTCTTACTTCGTACTTCTTGATCTGGTTTGTGGATACTGAAAATTATTTGATTTTCATTGTTATTTCTTACCAAAAAATGAACGAAGGATGATTATGATTAATTGACTTGGAGAATGTAATCTGGTATTTTGAGTAAATACATTCCCCCTTGTTTTTGCAGGAACTATCTGACTGGAATGCTCTGTATAGGCAAAAGTTTGGATTTGTTTTTCTTATATGTGCATCTGGGAGGAGTACTCCTGAAATACTTACTGAGTTGAAGGTAAAATTTCAATTAAGGTTTGTTTTTCGAGCTGACAATATCTAAAAACGAGCTCCATTTTCTAAACTTGACTAGTGCAACAGAGTATCTTCTTGAAAATAGAACTGGGATTCAGGAAATGATTACTTCATTATAGTAATTTCATGTTAGGAAATTTTGTTAACACTTATTACAGGTTATGTATTTTGTATCCTAGTTTTTTATGATTTTTCCGTCTGGTCCAATTTAAGAAAACCCATTTTACTTTTTTCAGAGGTTTATATGGAAATTCCTTGTTGAAAGGAAGTGTATTTAACAGACTCTAGATGTAAAGTTCACGGTTGGAAACTGCCCAACAGGGAACATTGACCAACCTATAGAAAGTGTTTTTGAGCAGTTTGGTGTTGATAGTTATTATATTTCTCAACCTTTTTGCTCATAGCAGAGGTGTTGTATCCCTGGGGGACTTTTAAGCTGACCTTGTGGTAATTTTATCATTAGACCGTCTGCATGAGTTTTACAGACATTGCATGATTTGTATCTCAAATCTGCTTTCTTTTTCTCTCATGCGGAATGGCACCTGAACAGGCCAATAATTGAGTTTGAGATTGATGGTTTGGTGTTAAAAGCTTACTTATTCTGCTCTTTGCAGAAAAGGTTTCTAAACAGGCCCATAGTTGAGTTTGAGATTGCAGCCCAGGAGCAAATGAAAGTAACGGAATTACGTCTTGCGAAACTCTTTTCAACAAAAGCAAAAGCTGCTTCAACAGGTGACCAATCTCCCGCAATTGTAGCAAAGAAAGCAGGAGGTACTTATTTTATTAGAACATCTTATCTATTTTAAAGATGAAAATTGAGTGGTGCACATAATGTGGAGTCATCTTTGACTATTACTTCTTTGCCAACATTTACATGTTTAGATCCTCTTTAGAAAGTCTTGCTTGCCTGGTACGGTTGTGCTTTTTGGTAATTTCTTGTTACGTCCTCTCTAGCTGCTATTTACCAACCATCCCGACCCGATGAGGCTGATTTTCCTCAAGTTGTCTTACTTTTTTATCTTTTCTGATTAAGTGAGGCTGCTCTATGATTAATCTTGTAGTGAGTTCATAACCACTTTGATACCTCGCAATTGCAAATTGCCGAATTCAAGCTCTATTTTAACAAAAGATACTACAGAGAGTTGGTGATTATATTTACCAACAATCTAGTCCTCCCCATGGTAACAATTTTCATAGTTTAAGTAGGCCTGAATTTTATGCAAATTTCTTTGTAAGTGCATAGAGCATGTCTTTTAAAAAAGGGGCAATAATTTTGAATTCATAGTGACATATATAAACTGAAATCATTGCCAATCATTACTGAATTATTCATGGAATTCCTGACTTGTGCCAGATGATTATAGTCTTTGTAGATTTATAGGTGACAACATATGAACATATGATTTGATATTACCATTATCAATTGCTTTCTCTTTCTCAACTGCCTTCCCTAAGTTTTCGAGATATTTTAGTCCCAACTTTCAACTTATTCCCAGCTTCTAATAGCGCGCTCAGAAGTCCTGATTTTGTTATCACAAGATATAGGTCACTTGTCCTCACTTGCATGTATTGCTACTGTTTCAAATAGTGTTGATGCTGTATTTCTTGAACTCTAGAAGATCGTGTGAGCATAATTGGCGAACATCTGACTGCTGCTGCTGAAGCTCGTGCCGAAAAAGTATCCCAAACTCTAACTCGGACCCGTCCACCCATTACAACCCATATCTTGGATGTTGCTCAGGGGTCTCCTGCTGCAGGCGTTGAGGTATGTTTGGAGATGTGGAAGGGCAGTAAACCCCGGCCCTTGTTTGGCGAGAGAGATATAGGCGGTTGGGCATTTATAGGGTCATCCATTACAGATAAAGATGGGCGAAGTGGTCAGCTGATGAACATAGTTAATGATGTGAGCCCAGGGATATACAGGATAAGTTTCAACACTGGTAAGTATTGCCCAGCTGGGTTCTTTCCCTATGTCTCTATTGTGTTTGAGATCAGAGAGTCGCAGAAGCGGGAACATTTTCACGTTCCTCTGCTGGTTTCACCGTTCTCTTTCAATACATACCGTGGAAGCTAGAACTTCGCGGCGGATCAGTTGACAAATAAATAAAGTATATTTCTGCTGCAAATTTGCTAAAATGCTTGAAACAGTAAATGTTTGAAGGCCCTGTTATTATTTCGTTGCAAAATGAAGTTTTACAAAGAAAAGGAGTATCAATATTATTGGATAATTGTCACATTTTAATTTTAATATGCTGTCGATTGAAGTATTTGTAGAAATGTGACATCTGAGACACGTAGGCTCTGTTTGGATCCCAAAAAGAATGAGGGAACCTCCATTTTGGGAAATTATAGGGCCTGTTTGGCAAACATTAAAATTTGGTTAATATATTATCTTGGTTACGCCAATCTCACCTGACTAGCAACCACGAATGTGTATGGTAGCATCATAGTTCAACGTGTAAGAATTTTTTTTATTATGTGGGCCAATGATCATAGTTTTCTAACTGCGAAAAACCGGATTGGTGGTTTGCTTTTGTTAGATAGGCATGCCTGTACTCCCATTTAGCAGCCAGTGATCGAGGTACATGCATGGGAATTGGCGACACCTTAGTTACACTCTAGCTGTTGGTGCAGGATAAGGAGAGAGGAAGGTGTAGATGGCTATCCCTTACAGTTTGTGATGGGTTCGTTCAAACTCTATGAGGGTTTTCTCTATAAAATGATACCTAGGTCCCTATTCTCACATGTTCTACTAAAATCTATTCATCAAGGAGATTGTGGAGAGAGTAGAAGACTCAGGTATTTGTGATCATGGCTGAAGGTATATTACTCATTATTATTTATATTTTTGTTCCATGATAGTTAATCTTTATGCTTCAAATTCGATCCTATCGATTCAATTATTATTGTTTCAAACAATAACATGTGGTATTAGTGCCAACTGATTAAAATTTGAGGCTAAAGCATTATTACATAACAATTCTAATATCGTGATCAATCAATAAGATAAAGATCATGATTTTTGGAAAATGATTCATATATGGAAACGTCTGAATCTTGTCTACATAGAAAACCTATGCTTACATTTTTCCAATCGTTGTCGGCGTCATTATAGATTCATGTTTTGGAATGGTTACAACTAGACCAAACCATAAAATTAAGTGGATTAAAAACCACTATTAGTGGCCTGAAAATTTTGATTTTGCCTCCATGGACATTGTCATGTCTGCCCATGTTGTGGGATTATCCACAATCGAAAATTCCAGTGAGCTTTGCTGTAAAATTGGCTAGAAAATCAACTTAAAAACATGTATTTTACTTTGCCCATTTTGCTGTAATATTCTAATCGTGCTTGAGGCAATCAATCTATAATTTGTGCTACATCCGATCCAATACCTGTTGGTGTAACCTATCTTTTACCACTTTCTTTACTAGATGACCTTGTGTCATCATTATCATTGCCATGTGTTTGAACATGAACAATTTAGATAGTTGGGATTTAATTATGCCTTTGAAATGTTGCAGTAAGCTTGACCATACTAGACCATTGGTGATGAATGGGGCAGTTTTGTGCCCAAGGCTTTACAAATAAAATAAAATGGGATATTGACCTTCTAGATAATTGAAAAACAGTGAATCCCATTGTGGACATCCAATTTTTACCAATTATTTCTACCATATGTTCATGCAAATGATTAACTAGAATAGTTGATCATTTGGTGAGGAATTGGCCTTGTGAAGACCAAATTGCCCAAATTGCCCTTTTCTGAGGAAAAGGACAATTCATTATTTCATGTGTAAATTTGGATTGGAATTAATCCATTTGTATTGCATTTGACTTTTGAGGTGTTTTAGAACATTCCTGTAAATTTTCATAGCATTCTGATGAGAGCTCGATAGGTAATTAGGGTTTTTGCGACTTGAAGGGCATTTTCGTTCTTTTTCTCGTATAATTTCCGAATGACCTCCGAATTCGAAACGGATTGTTTCATGAGGTTTATATGGATGTGGGGAGTGTATTTGGAGTGCCAATTGAATCTTTGAATGGTTGGGATAGATTCGCCCAAAATCGATCCCACGGGTCAGAATGAGCTGAATTAGGGTTTTGTTCAAATCGACTGTGAATTGGTCATTTTCACAAAAATGAAAGATTTCAAAACATGTTGTCAAGTACCAATTTCATGTTAAAACTATGTTTTTAGAAGTGGTGCAAGCCTAATTGATCAATTTTACAAAACAAAGAATGGTCATATGACCAATTTTGGCACAACCGGGTCAATTGGCTAGCTTTTTGCTAAAACCCTTGACCATGGTTAAGTGTTTTTAACCCAAAAATATTCTAAAAATGTGGAGGATCAAAACACGGTCGTTTAGAGCCCTGAACCATCGAATTTGGATAAGATTTGACCAAAATATGGCCAAAATTTGAAAACCCTAGAATTAGGGAAGGAAATTTGGGAAGTAACTATGGTGACCGTCCTAGCTAGGATGGCCAACCGTCCAGCCCAGGACGGCCAGCCGTCCAGGCTAGGATGGCCACCAGCATGCTCGTGCCCATTTTGCAATTTTGGAAAATTTCACCTATTTTGGCCGATTTGACTTGATTTTTTGGGATAAATTCGAACTTGGTTCAGCTTGCAAACCCTAGGAGGAATTGTTCTAAGCCCTAGGATCGTTTTTAGATGATTAAATCCTAATCATTCAAGGATTTGAACCCTAACTCTATATATGCTGCATTATGGAGTTAGAGAGAGGGGGAGAGAATTTTAGGATTTTTTGGAGAAGGAGGCTGCAGATCTGGACCTTCATCTTTACACCATTGAAGGGGCAAGAACTCAAGGCTAGGAGCTTGGAGGAAGGTAGCCAAGAAGGAGGGAGAAGGGTAAATCCTTAACCTTAGTTTTCGTTTTCATGAATTCTTACATAAGTCTATGATGCTATGGTGTAAGTCCTCTTGATTTTCATATGAGATGGATTCTCTTTTCTTTTTCTTTTTGCTATGAGAATGTTTAACATGATAGGGTTAGTTTTATTGTTATTTCATGTCATATATATGATTAGGGTTAGCCTTGGTGTTATTTTATGTAAGCATGCATGATTAGGTTCAATTTTGTTATGATTTTATGTTAGTATGTATGTCTAGGGTTAGTTAACCTTATTGAGATTTTGTGTTAGAATGAATGTTTAGGGTTAATGTAGTTTTATTATGATTGCATGTTAGTAAGCATATTAGGGTGTCTTTTATTATGATTAAATGCATGTTAGGGTTAGCTTTATTATTACTTTATGTGATTAATTAAATGTGATTAGGGTTAGCTTAGTTAGGATTTTATGTGAGTATGCATGTTAGGGTAGCTTTGTTATGATTTTATATGAGTATGCATGTTAGGATTAGTTTTTGTCATGATTTTATGTGTAGATGCATGGTTAGAATTAGTTTTATTGATATTTTATGTGTAGATGCATGATTAGAATTAGTTTTATTGTTATTTTATGCTAGTTATCATGTTTAGGGTGAGTCTTTCATTATTTTATGTGTAAACGTGTTTAGAGTAAATGTTGATATATTCATATTGTTATTTGAATCTCATACTGCTTGATCGATAATGTTAATGATGATATGAATGTGTTAATATATTGTTCTTGATATGTGATGAGTCGTGAGTCATTTTTTATGCTTTTTCATGATTATTTGAACACTTGATATCGATTTGATGGATTGAATATATAAATTGTGTACGAGGGAGCGTGCGAAGGTAAGATCCTCCCCTTGTGTTTAAAATAGTTGTTTAAAGCATATTTGTTGTTAGTTTTCTTATACATTTTGCATGGTAATTTGGTATAGCATGTTAGATTGTATGTTAGGGTGTTTATTTGTCTTTTTTTTTATGGATTAACAATGTTTTTTTAAGCCATTTGGAACATGTATTCAAATCTGTCCAGATTTGAATATATGTTTTAAAGTGGTTTAATTAACATTTTTAAGCCATATTTTTGCATGATTTTTATAGTATTTTCATAGTATATTCATGTAGAAAGCATGCTAGGTCATCTTCACATTTTTTATTCTTTGTTTTCATGATTTTTAGAGTGGTTAAAGGTTCATATTCAAATCTGTCCGGATTTGTTTATGCCCTTAAATCACTTCTAAAAATTATTTTAGGGTTAAATCTAACTTAGAAATATGTTTAGGATCACATAGTTTGATTAGTATGCATTTAGGAGCATTTTCATGCATTGTTAGAATAATATCATGTGTATTTGTTTAATTTATTTAAAATTACAGCATGCATTTGCATTAGTATGTTAGGTTTTTAGATAAACTTTAGGGCTAGTTAGAGACCCTAGGTTTAGGAAGGTCACTTGACCTTCCCTAGGACTGTCCTTTGTTGTAAAAGTCATACTCAGATTTGAGTATTTTAATCAATTTAAGAGTCAATCTTCGAGAGATTTCCTAAAAAGATTTTTGATGCAATGTTTATAAAATAAACATGATTTTATGAGATATTTGATTATTAAATGATTTTCAAAAAGATTGAAATGTTTTAACGATTTTTATCTAGGAATGAGATTCCTACCCATATGATTTGTTTTTCTTAGAAATCTTTGAAAAATATTTTTAATTGGAATTGAATTCTAAAGATAAGAATTATTTGAAATATTTGGATTTTATGAATATCTTTTAATTTGAAATGATTTCGAATAAATGATTTTAAACAAACAAAAACTCTCGAAGTTAGAGTCTTGAATTAGGTTGAAATACCTTTGATGATGTGATCGATTACAATAGGAGAGTCCTAGGGTAGTCGAACTACGTGGACTTTGATACTTGCTAGGTGATACTAGTAAGTTACGTAGGCGCTAATAGGGTTCAAATCCGCCCTAGGATGCCCGTAGGGTGTCCTAGGTTCTAGGGGTTTGTTTGTATATATTTTTTATTATTATTAATATAACTAATATATATAATGCATTTATATCACTATTTTTTGGTTGATTAGATTATTTAGGATTGTTTGCATTAAGGATTTAAATAGCCCAAATAAATTAGAAGTCCTTTAATTAGGGCGAGGTAGGTGCCTACAAGTGAAAGTTTGGAACCTTCCCACGTCGTAACCTAGCCCCCGGATCCAACTCTGGTTTGTAGACAGTCTTTTCATTGAAAATGGAGTTTGTTTTGTTTTGATTTAAAAAATAAAATATTTTTCGTGGTTTCCTTATTCCTTAAAAATAAGGTGGCGACTCCTTTGTTTGTTTTGATTTCTAAACCCCCTTAATCACATCGTCCGGTGATGATGTGGACGTTCAAGCCCCGCCACGAGGCTGGTCCACACCCATGTCCTTAATAGAAACTATATTTATTTGGGTTGTCATTATAATCAATTATGATTAGTGACTAATTGTGTAAATAATTGTATTTGGATCTTCATAACCCATATGATTTTGGTAGACCTTTATTATAAGCCCAAGTAATTGAGTTGACAAACAAATTAAGTCCTTAATTATGAAGGTTTGTGATTTTTTGGGGTTAGTGATTTAAGCTAACACTAGTATGAAACAAAGGACTATTGTCTTGCTTGATTTGATAACACAAGTGGTTGATGGAAGCATAACAATATGAGAAGTTACTTTTTAACAAATTGAGGTGCTTTTCAAGGAAGTTTTTTGTTTGCATTAATAGTCTTGCGGAATTGGTGAGAGAACTTATATGTGTTGCATTCTTAAAACAAAGAAAAGATTGCAATGGCACGCTAAGTCTCTTGGAATATCTAATTAAAATTGAAATTGATCTATTTTTAGCTTACAACACCTCTATTATGCCTGCTCATTTTCCTGCCATTGAAGTTCTGAATGGAACAAATTAAAACAAATGGAAAAGAATATAGAGTCTGCTCTAGGCTTCAGGGATCTTGACCTAGCACTAAGAGAACGTGAACCTCCAAAACCGACTAATTCTAGCAATGCCGAACGGAGAATGAAATATTAAAATTGGGAAAGGTCTAATCGATTGAGTTTGAATTATATGAAGAATTCTATTGCTGATGAGTACCGTGAGGATATATATGACTGCAAAAATGCCAAAGAATTCTTTGATGCAATCGATAAGGTTTTTGTTGATTGTGAGAAATTTGAATCCAGTGACCTTGTGACTGAATTAACTGCGATGCGATACAATGGTGAGGGTAATGTGTAACAATATATGATGAAAATGTCTAATTTGGCTGCTAGACTTAAAACCATGGGATTGGAGTTATCTGAGCCTGTACTTGTTAAGTTGGCCATTAACTCTGTCCCTTCTCAGTTTGGGCAACTTAAGGTTTCATACAATATGCAAAATGAGAGAATCGGATTTCATAAATTTACCTTTAAGTGTGTCCAAGAGGAGAAAAATGTTGAAACTTGAAAATGGAGAAAGTGCAAACATGGTCACTAATTTTGGGAACATAAAGAACAATTTTAAAGGAAAGTGGAATCAGAGACAGGGCGGAAAGAACAATAAGAACAACCAAGGGTATAATAAGAATAATCAAAAGGGCAATCAGATACCTCCTAAGAAGAATGATTATAAGAAAAATATGAAGTGTCACCACTGCAAGAAATCCGGTCATTTCAAGTTTGAGTCTCCAATATGGAAGGAAAAGAAAGGTAGCCCCCTAGCTCTTACCTATTTTGAATCTAGTTTAGCGATTGCTAGTTCTAATATTTGGTGGATTGATTCTGATGTAACTGTGCATATATGTAATTTTATTCAGGGGTTCAGAAGCAGCAGGAAGCCAAGTGAGGTAGAGTAGAATATTTTCATGGGGAATGGATAAAAAGCGGTCGTTTAACTAGTCGGAGTCGTTGTTTTAGTTTTGGAATATGATTTTTCTTTGGAATTAGTAGATACTTTCTATGTGCCCAGTTTGAGGCGTAGTTTAATTTTAGTTTTGAAACTTGATGTTTTTGGATTTTCATTCAATTTTAGTAATAAAGGATTTTCATTAATTCATGATAATTCTATTGTTGCTACTGGAATGTTGTGTGATTGACTTTATAAATTGAATGTGATTCCTAAATGCTTTCAAATATCTACGGGAATTGGAAAGAAGCGCCGTAGGGGTAGTGAGGTATCTTCAATGCTTTGGCATAAACAGTTAGGGCATATATCCAAAGAGAGAATGAACATATTAGTAAAAGATGATGTTCTTTAGCAGCTTGATTATTCAAATTATGGGGTGTGTATAGACTGCATAAAGGGAAAACAAACAAGGGCTAGGAAGAAGGGGGCTACTAGGAGTTCTAGTTTGCTAGAAATTATTCACACAGATATTTGTGGTCTTTTTCCCATTGCTACCATCAGTAAAGAAAAGTATTTTATTACATTTATTGATGACATTTCCCGATATGGGTATCTCTATCTTATAAATGAAAAATCAGACGCCCTTGACAAATTTAAGGTTTATAAAGCTGAAGTTGAAAAGCAGCTTGAAAATGGATAAAGGTTGTTCAGTCTGATAGAAGTGGAGAATATTATGGTAGGTATGATGAGACTAGTTAGCTTATGGGTCCTTTTGCAAAGTTTTTACAAGATTGTGGAATAGTTGCTCAATATACAATACCTAGAACACTTGAACAAAATGGAGTGGCAGAAAGGTGTAACCATACACTTAAAGACATGGTTAGAAGCATGATCAGTAATACATTTTTACTAGAGTATTTATGGGAGAAGCATTAAAGATTGCGATTTACATTTTGAACAGGGTTCCAAGCAAATCAGTTCCTAAAACACTGTATGAGTTGTGGACCGGAGCAAAACTTTTTTTGGGTCATTTTATTAGCTATCCTCTAAAATCCAAAGGCTATTGATTTTACTGTCTAGACAGAGTCAATAGAATTGTAGAAACGGGGAATGCTCATTTCGTAGAGGATGCTCAAGTCAGTGGGAGTATAAAGCCACATAATGTTGCTTTTGAGGAATAACACGAGTCTATTCCAATACAAGTGATGCAAAAAGAGGTTGTAGTTCATCTATCTCATGACGATGAGCTAGTGGGATATACCTACTGTTGTTGAGCAAAGGGAACCAGTTCAGCATGAACTAGTTGTAGAGACAAGGAGATCCCAAAGGGTAAGAAAGTCTGCCCTCTCAGATGATTACATTGTTTATCTTCAAGAACATGAGTTCGATGTTGGCACTGATTCGGATCCTGTGACTTTTAAAGAAGCCATTGAAAGTCAACAATTAACTAAATGGATGGAAGCAATGCATGAAGAGTTAAAATCGATGAAAAAGAATGAAGTTTGGGAACTTGTTGAATTACTAAAGGGGTCGAAAGCTGTTTGCTGCAAATGAGTATTTAAGACAAAACGTGACTCTAAAGGTAATGTTGAGAGGCATAAGGCAAGGTTAGTTGCAAAAGGGTTTACTAAAAGGGAAGGGATTGATTAAAAAGAGACATTCTCTTCGGTCTCTTCTAAAGATTCTCTTAGAATCATCATGGCTTTGACAGCATACTTTGATTTAAAGTTGCATCAGATGGATGTAAGATAGCATTTCTTAATGGAGATCTTGAGGAAAATGTATATATGGTGCAACCTGAGGGTTTTAAGGCTAAAGGTAGAAAACACCTTGTATGCAAATTAAATAAATCCATTTATGGATTAAAGCAAGCCTTGAGATAGTGGTATATGGAATTTCATGATGTAGTTACTTCATTTGCCTTTCAAGAAAATTCGGTGGATCAGTGTATATATCTCAAAATCAGTGGGAGCAAATTCATCTTCATGGTATTGTATGTTGATGATATATTGTTGGCTTGTTGTGATTTGAGATTGTTACATGAGACCAAACATTTTCTCTCTACAAATTTTGAGATGAAAGATCTTGGAAATTCCTCGTATGTTATTGGTATTGAGATTTATCATGATCGTACTTGTGGGTTGTTGGGTTTGTCAAAGCGGAACTGTATTAAAAAGGTACGTAGTAGATTTAATATGCAAACTTGCTCACCTGAAGATGCACCAATTGTCAAAGGTGATAGATTGAATAAAGGTCAGTGTCCTAGAAATGATTTAGAGCTTGAAGAAATGCAAAAGGTTCCTTACGCCTCTACTGTTGGCAGTCTTATGTATGCTCAGGTTTGTACAAGACCTGATATAGCATTTGCAATCAGTGTACTTGGTAGGTATCAAAGTAATCCTGGAATGGAACACTGGAAGGTTGCTAAGAAAGTTATGCGATATTTGCAGAAAACTAAAGATTTCATGATGACTTATAGGAGGTCTGATATTTTGGAAGTGGTTGGTTACTTAGACTCTAATTATGCCGGGTGTTCTGATGATAGAAAATCCACTTCTGGTTATATGTATAGGATGGCTGGAGGGGCTATATTGTGGAAAAGTGTCAAGCAAACAATTGTGGCTTCATCCACTATGCAGGCAGAGTTTGTAGCTTGTTATGAAGCTACAATACATGCAATTTGGCTGCGGAATTTGATATTAGGGTTTAAAGTCGTGGATTCTATTTCTAAGCCTCTGAGGATTTATTGTGACAATTCAGCTGTAGTTTTATTTTCTAATAACAACAAAAGTAGTGTTGGTTCTATGCATATTGAGATCAAATATCTTGTTGTTAAAGAAAAAAAATAAGAGAGCTCCAAACTTCAATCGAACATATCAAGACGGAATGCATGCTAGCCGGCCCGTTAACTAAAGGATTATCTCCCAATGTGTTTAAGAAACAAGTTACCAATATGGGAATAATTGAGACTTTTGATGTTTTTGGTTAGTGATATGTTATGTGACCTTGAGTATTAATATACTTGGTATTTTGGTTGGATGTTATGCTCTCTTTGATTATACTGCCATGTGATATACTTGTTGTATATGTATCTTGTTTTTATATGACAGGTATTTCACCGAAGTGAAATGGTCGAACATTCCTATAGTATGGAATTGTTCGGTTGGACAATTTGGAAATACATGATGACGACTGTGTACATGGTACTTCCATGATTTACACTACTATCCTTTAATGTCAGCCAGATATGTCAGTATGATTTACTAGTGCTATAACCATGGAGTGGTCATATGTCCATAAAGTGTCGTATTGACTCCCATTATTTGGTATTAGTGGTCTATTGGACCTGGTGTGTTATGCTCTAAGGTGAGCCTATGTAAATAACCGATTAATAGAGTGGCCACTCGACTAGTATTTCAATCTAGAGAGTCGTTTTCCAATTAAAATGTTTTCGAAACATAATTTACTCATGTGGCCCAAGTGGGAGAATGTAATAATTTTTATTATGTGGGCCAATGATCAATAGTTTTCTAACTGTGACAAACCGGATTGGTTGGTTGCTTTGGTTAGATATGCATGCCTGTACTGCCATTTAAAGGCTAATGATCAAGGTACATAGGAATTGGCAACACCTTAGCTACATTCTAGCTGTTGGTATAGGATAAGGCTATATCCCTTAGAGTTTGTGTTGGGTTCAAACTCTATAAGGGTTTTCTCTATAAAAGGATAGATGGGTCCTTACTCTCATATGTTCTGCTAAAACCTACCCATCAAAGAGATTGTGGAGAGAGTAAAAGACTCAGATATTTGTGATCATGGCTAAAGGTATATTAGTCATTATTATTTATACTTTTGTTCCATGATAATTAATCTTTATGCTTCAAATTCGATCTTATCAATCCAATTATTATTGTTTCAAACAATAACACAACAATATCATATTGGAGAGGAAAAGAGACCTCAGTAACACAAGGTATATGGTATAGGGTTGTTTTGTGGTCAGCCTTACTCTGACCATGTTTAAGGCGAGGGTTTACTCCCCGGCCATCTTGACTGTTTATATGATTAGCCAAAAAATGGTCCCCATAAAATGTTAGTAGCAAAACTCGCTCCCATTCTAGCTGGAATTTTATTTTATTTTGTGTGTGTGTGAGAAAAGATATGAACTTACCCCTATTCTAAACTTTTTGATACTGAAAAATGAGCGTCAATGTATTTTTATGTGTTTCAATTTAAGAACTCTCACTAAAAAGTGAATACGTCACTAGATTATAAGGTCACTAGCAAGTGCAATTAAATTAATAGAGTATCTTTGTTACTATTTGAAGGGGTTTTACTATTTTAATTGTAAAGAATAACATTTCTTGGCAGAGGGGTAAATTTGCTAGTTCTATTGTCAATAGCCTATAGATTTGTGTATTTCTACTTTTTGGGGTTCGTGTAATTTTTGGAAGACTCCAAATGGATTTCTTAGTCTTAAGTCCTTTTGGAAAAAAAAAAAAAAAGATATTTGGTGAATTCTTCCAAATGGACTTTTAGAATAATTCAGGTTCTGGGAAGTCCATTTGGGAAAGGTAAAAAAAGATTGCTTTTGAAAATCCATGTATGTAGGAAGAATTATTTTTTACGCTTTTTGATTCAAAAGGATTTTCTGTATTTGCCAAACATTTTTTTTTTCTAAATGACATTTTAGAAAATCCATTTTAGGAATTACTGTAAGATGAATTTAATAATTATCTATTAGATGGCCTACATGATAAGCATATATGATAAGTTGGGTTTAATGGAATAATGTATACTTATCCTTATCTAGTTAATGATTGGCCAATAGAGAAGTGGTTTCCTAAATTACTCAAACTTTGATGGGCAATGGAGTTATAATGAGATTTGGAAATTGGTCATCTCTTTGCCTATAAAAGGATTCAAGTTACCCATTCCAATTAACTGAATCAAACATATCTGAAAGAGGGCTAAGAGAGAGAAACCGATTTCCATCAAGATTAAAGGCTTCTAGGAGATCGATCATGTGAAGTAAGCATTATGGATTCAGGTATGTTAGTATGTTTATTAATTCCGCATAAATGTGATTTCATGATCTTTATAATTCTTGGGCTTAATGCAATTGTTAATCATGTGACAACATAATAGAATTTTACATGTGGTATCAGAGCATATGATATAATATAAAAGATATGCGTATAAAAAGATATCGATTATTCTGTAAATTATATATGAAGATTTATTTCAAGGTTCAAAAACTCAGACTCTGATACCATAGTGCCATAATAGGATGAATAAAATAATCAAAAGCTATGGAATAGTAAACCGTCCAATTAGTTTAAAGCATTCATGCATCCTTACAAATGCAATAGTAAACCGTACAAAAATTTTCCCACAAATTCAAAAAGAAAAATAAGGCATGAGGGAATTATTGAGTGAACAATTCCATACGGTTTCACCGTACAACCAATCTTTGATTTACTAATTGCATTAACTTTATTTGGCCAATTTTCCTTCTTTTGGCCAATTCAGTTAATAGCATATATATATATATATATATATATATATATATATATAT
>JAESVK010000170.1:774806-825608 GCA_017140935.1 Hamamelis virginiana
AATTTGAATTTCTCAAAAATAAGTAAAATTTGGAAAAATAAATGTGTCAACATCATGCCATCTAGCAGTATGGCTAAAAGCTGACACAACTTTTGAAAATTGAGTATTCTTCACAAATTTGGGTATTCTGTGAAAGTAGTCATATTGGGTATTCTTTTTTATTTCTCGGGTATTATGTGTAAAATGGAAATTTGGGTATCCTTTAACATTATGGGTATTATATAGAACTTATGCTGCTCTGGGAATGGGAAGATATGCTAAAGATTTGATTTGACATGTAAGAGAGGATTAAAATATGATTAAAAAATTATAATTGGGTATATTGTCCCAAGTTATATAACCCTGGGGGGGGGTGAATAGGGTTTTGGCAAACTTTGAGCAAATATAACCAAATAAAAATTATGGTCCAATTAATTTCAGCAGAAGCATAAACAAGTATATGAACAACTAATTGGAAATGAGAGATAGAGAAAGAGAGAGATCGAAACACAGCGATTTAACGTGGTTCGGACTCTGCCTACATCCACGCCTTAAGCACCCAGCCCAAAGATTCCTCAATCCACTAAGGATCACTCATTCAAGATGGAGAAACCTTTAAACATCATTCTTTCACGGGTGGAGGACTCTCACCGATGCTCACCAAGAGCACTCAACTAATGTTCACTAAGAACACTCGACACAATCTCACTTTCGGGTAGAGATTAAACCAAGAAACTACCGCTCTTCTCACAAGATATACAATCAGATTTTTTGTGTATAACAATGAAGAACTCCTTTAGAGTAGATGAAGTACAAATTGAAAGCTCACACTAATATCACTCAAAGATAAAAACTAAAATTGGGCTCAAGAGAGAATGGTGAATATTTTACTAATTCACACAAGATTGATGTAAACTAAGTTGGTATATGTTTGTGTGTGATCATTAGTTGATTCGGGATTCATACAATGAGTATAAACAGAATCCTCAAAGAATATGGTCGGCCGTTAGGCACAAAAATAGAGTCGTTTGAGTTCAGCAGAAACTAGCTATTATATTTTTGCAGAAGAGTTAGTACGGGTCGACTAGGACGAAGTGGTTAATCGACTAGAAATCAAATTTTCAAAGCATTTAATTTTCCCAGGCACAGTTATTCGACTAGAAAAATTGGTCTAGTCGACTAGCTCAATGAAAACATTTATAAAACTTTTTTGGGTTTGATTAGTCGACTGGGACATAATGGTTAGTCGACTAGCAACTAGAAAATACACTTGAAAAGTTTTCTGGGATCAATTAGTCGACTAGAAAGGGAGGCTTAGTCGACTAGCTAGTCTGCTTCACACAACATGGCTACTGACTAGCGATTAGTCAACTGGAACTAAAGGGTTAGTAGACTAGTACATATGGTTAGTCGATTAGAAAAGGAATTCTCATACATTGGTAGCGGACATCATACTTAGTCGACTAGAATAACTAGTTTAGTCGACTAGCTATGTTGTAAAGCCAATATTTGAGATTTCTTAAGTTCAAATCAACTTCCAACATGTGGACTAGTTAACTAAGTGTTCAAAGACATTTTTGGCTTAGTTTAAAATGTTTTCCAAAAGATATATATGTCAAAGCAATAAGTATAAAACATTTTTTCTTTTGAGTCCATATAGCCCATTATGAGTTTGAATCAATTTTTGACTAAAATGAGATTTTTCAAAGTTAAAACCTATGGTCTTTAAGTCATAGTCAATTGAGCCAAGAGAGTTCAACCTATAGAGAGATTTATACAAGTAAAGCCAAATCACTCACACACAAGAAACAAGCAAATATCTTCATGAATTGAATCTTCAAATTCTTGTGCTTGGCTTTCATCCTTGAACTTCTTCTTTGGAGTATGTAGCTCGCTTCATCGTCCTTAGTGAATATGCAATATTCACAAATGATTTGCTAAGTGCTTGAGCTTTATAATTGTTGAACTTTCTCATTGGTGACTTTGAATCTTGTTCTTACAAATGTATATACTATAATTTAAGGCATAAGAACCATAAGGATGAATTCATAATCATCAAATATTCAACAAGGATATCCATTTGGTATTATCAATGAATTATAGCACAAAGTTCGTTATCAACAAATTATCAAATAAATATCTGACAAGATATTCAACCAAATATATATGCGCAATATCCAAAGTACACTGTTTGTTATCATCAAAATCATTTAACAAATTATGGATAAACCATTTACCAATATTGGATTGAAGTCATAAGGCAAATAGGATTTTCTTCAAAGAATTAGATATTCTGTATAAAATATGGTTTTGGGTATTTAGTGTAAGGATAGGTACTACATTCACTATTGGGTATTGGGTATCATACACATATATGGGTATTGTTTACAATATTGGATATTCTTTACTTCTAACTTTTGAAAAAGGTTGATGGGACATGTTAGTACTTGATTTGACTAGAAAAAGTTATGATTTGACTTGTACGAAGAGTAATCATTTCATGGGCATTCTTCACAAAAAATGAGTATTCTTTGTAAAACAAGTACTAGGTATTTAGTGATTCGTTGGGTATTATATGTAAGTTGGGTATTGGGTATTATTAATAAAATTGGATATTCTGTGTAATATTGGGTATTAAATGAAAACTTTTGAAATTTTTTTGAAAATATTACCGTTAGAAGGGCAATATGGTCCAAAAAACCATACGGAGGTTTACATTTGACATTTCTAGACATACGGGTTTATAGAGGTAATTGTTTGAAAACTTGGGTGTAAATTTCTATATTATATGATAGCCATTTGTATTATTGGCATGAGTAATCATGTTTAATGCCTTTAACCTAAAAAAAATTCATGTGTAAAGCCTTTATCCATAAAATCCAATCAAATGATGAATGAAACAAGTACGTACTATTCACTCCATGATTTACGTGCAGTAATTGCATGTGAACTAGACTTTTTGTACCAATATTGGTCATTTGGTCCATGATTTATTTGAGATGTACGGTAAAAATAATGGACACTGGCTAGGCTCGATCTTACGGCCTCTGGTCATTAGTTGTGCTCATGGTTAATTATTAGATTAGGAATCTAATAATGCATGCTACCAAAATATAATAAGAAAAATAAGGCAAGCACATACAACTCAAATTAATCCTCGGTTACATAGAATAGAATAAATAATCAAGAAAGTAACAAAGGTTGTGAAGAAGAGTGCAAAAGCAAGTCATAAAATACAATTAAATTATTAACATTTAAGACACTGTGTTCCGTAGAACAACTCCTAATTAACAAATGGAAACATTATACAAACTAGTAACTCGATCTCTCCAGTGGGCTGGCTTCTTTATTCTTCTCAGGCCTCCCCTGTTAGCCGTGAGCCTTCTAGATTCTCCTGAACTCCTGAAGTGAAATTAAAGCACGAGGAAACCACCTTACACTTTAATTTCAATCCATATAACAACCATATGAGCTATCAAAGAATTAGTCAATAAAGTAATTTATGTTGCCAAAGGCTTCCAAATAGTAATTGATTATAAGATTGAAAACCAAGCATTTTGAATATTTGATATTACACTTTTCAAATAAGGGAGAAATCTAATCAAAAAAAAGAAGAAAAAACAACACTACTGTTACAAGTTAACAAACAAACTTATAAATGCTAGAATCATGAAAGAGATAAAATATTAATCAACATAATATGAAACACAATTAAACCCACTTACCCAAGAATGCCTCTTGAATTTACCAAATTCTTCTTTGTCTACGTCTATGAGCATTCTTGTTCATCCTTCTCTCCATATGAAGAAATTCTTTTTCAATGATCCTTAAAAGCCATTCGGGTTTTCTGGTTAAGAACATGAGATAACCCATACCCCTCCAAATACTATTCCACATCCACAACCCATTAACACGGCTTTCCATCCAAATCCACTTGTAAACATCATATTGTCTTCTTCTTCAACTACCATCGGTGGTGGTGGTAGTGGCGGTGGCGGCGCCTCATCATAATTGCAATTCTTTGACAATGGAAGTCCACACAATCCCTTGTTCCCAAAGTATGAATCATTTCGAAACGTATTAAATTGATTGCCTTGTGGTATATGTCCCACAAGATGGTTTTGCGAAAGGTTTAAAACTTCAAGAAATGTTAGACTGGTCAATTTCCCCGAAATCTCTCCAATGAGGTTGTTTGAAGAGAGGCCTAACGATTCAAGCACTCTCAAATTCTCTAACACTGCTGGGATATGACCAACGAGGTTATTGTGAGAAAAATTGAGCTCTCGGATTGAAGAAAGCTTTCCAATTGATTTTGGAATCTCTCCTTGGAAGCTGTTTTTTGACAAATCAATGGTTGTCAAAGTGGTAAGGATTTTCACATATTCCACATCCAATCCTTTGATCGTCAATATCACCGAATCTTGATAATAAGAATCTCCCATATATTTCGGTTCGGTTTCATTTTCATTCACATTCATCATGGATTTCAAATTTTTGAAATATCTTTCTGGCAAAGGACCACTGAAATCATTGTTTGAGAGGTCCAAGATTCTCAATTTTGGGAATGGATGTTTTGCCTTGGAACTACTTATGGAACTACGAAATTTGTTGGATCGTAAGACAAGAACTTGCAACTCTAGAAGAGATTCGAACCAAAATGGGAATGTATCATTTATCCAGTTGTTTCCGAGCTCCAAAACTTCCAAGTTTTGACAATTAATTAAAGAACTTGGTACAGACCCTTCCAGTTGATTGCCATCCAAGTTAATAGTCCTCAACATATTGCCTGTTGCAAACATTCTAGGGACGGTCCCATGAAAGTTGTTCATCTGAAGATCCAACACCGAAATATTGCTGAAGTTTCCCAAACACGGAGGAATTATGCCACTCAAGCTGTTATCAGACAAAATAAGAAATTGAAGGGAACTCAAATTGCAAATCGAAAAAGAGTTTTCTCCATTCAATTTCCCAAACATTGTGGAACTTTGAATTTTGTTGTTGGAAAGGTCCAGCTCTCTCAGACTCTTTTGGGTTCTTATGAAATTTGGGAACTCACTGAAGTTGTAGGAAGAGAAGCTCAAATATTGCAAGTTGGGTAAGGTAAAGTTGACATTGTTGTCGGTGCTTAATGACAGACTATTATACGAAAGATGAAGAATTTTGAGATTTTGAAGCTTTGAAAACTCCCGCTCCTCCACTATCCCACATAACTTATTTGATGAGAGTACGAGGGTAGTGAGGTTGACGAGGTGAAATATTGACTTTGGTAATGGTCCATGTAGCTCATTAGAATCTAACAACATAGACTCTAATGAGTAATATTGAAATTCATGAATTGGACCGGTAAGCTGATTATGACCGAGGTCTAAATCCACCAATGATGGTAGAGTAAACACCCAAGATGAAATTGTTTCGTTAAGCGAGTTATTATACAAGTTGAGGGCGTATAGATTGGGAAATATTTGGGAAGGAACGGGACCCACAAGCCGGTTACTTTGCAGGTTTAGAGTACCAAGTCGTGTCAAGTTGGCGATTGAGGAGGGTATGCAACCCCTGAAATTGTTGAATCCGAGATTTAAATAAGTGATTTAACTGAGGTTTGACAGAGTTGATGGAATAAAGCCAGAGAAGCCGCAGTACGAGAGATCCAAATAATTCAAGGACTGTAGATTGCCAATGGGATTGCTCCGGTTAGTCGTTGGAAAATAATCGATGAGATCATGATTACCTGATAATTTGAGCTTCTGTAGGTTTGATAGGTGAAAAATATTATCTAAGAATTTCCCTCGCAATTCACAATATCTTAGATCGAGAAATGTCTAAGAAGAAGAGAGATTCCTCAAGGAACCAAGTTCAACTGAAGACATGTTTACAAGAAGGAGATTAAGCTGTCTCAATTTGGTTAAGTTTTGAGCCAACGTTTTAAAACCCAAAGTGTCGAGTCTCAACAAATAATCCCCGGTAAATCTGTCATAATTGAGAGAGAGATCAAGTGAAACCAATTTGGAGAGGTGGGAAATTTGTGTTGAAATATGGCCATGAAATGAAGAGTGGGAGAGGTTCAGATATGTCAAACTCGTGAACTGACCAAACTGAGGTGAAATTGGGGAGTGGCGAAAGTGATTGAAAGCGAGGTTGAGGGATTCGAGGTGAAGAAGGAGAAAAAGGGTGGTGTTGGAATGGATGGCTCCATTAAGCCAACTGCAACTGAGGTCAATGCCGATCACATGGCCACTCACTCTATCGCAACTCACACCATCCCATGAGCAGCAATTAGTCCCTTCCTTCCAACTCACCATCTTTGGATAAGATTTATCTCCACAAAAATAAGGATGAGAAGCAAAACGATTAAAGGAAAATATGCTTTTGAAATGAAGCAAAGCAAGGCTCTGGTCATGAGGGCACAATTGGATAGAAGTAGAATTAGAAGATGAAGAATGAACTTGGGAATGTAAGAAAAAGATAAGGAGACAGAAGCACATTAACCACCTCATCTTTCTTTCAAGATATCAATTAAAAACTAAAGATACGAAGATTATTGTTTGAGAAATGAGATAGAGTTTAAGTGGAGATGGATACTTTATTTATAATGAATGTAATTAAATAACTAAAAGGAAGAAACAAGTATACACGTTTTCTAAAAAGTTAGAAACGTGTGTATCACTCTAAAAAGTTAGAAACTTTGTAGGAGCCATGAACAACTTGGATTGAGGGCAACTCATGTTTTCCACTCATGTGTGAAAAGGAGAATATTCAAATCGGAGGACCTAATATTCATTACTTTATTTCCAACCATTTCATATCAACTCTTCCTTAGGATCACAATGTAGTAAAGTATTGCCGAGTCTTTCCATTTTTTTTTTTTATTTTTTTTTCTTTTCTAAGTTAGGCCTTGAGTATACACCTATGGATTTCAACTAGGAGTGCAACTTGGATCGGATTGGGGATAAATGATGACCAATTCGAACTAATTTGGATTAGGCTTTCAAGGACGAGGACCCATCCTAATTGAATTCGGACAAGTTCTAGACCAATCCTAATTCAATTCGGATTAGACCACGGTTCTTCATTAAAGAAAAATCAAAATAAATTTTAAAAAATTTCATAATATTCAATTCAATTATAACTACATAAAAACTTGATTTTTTCCCTGTTATAACAAGTAACAATGTAAAATTCATACTTCTACATAATTAAATAATTGAACAAAATAACAATTAGGTATTAACAATTATGTAAAGTAATAACAAATAAAATAAAATAAAAAGTTTAGTCCAATAATCCAAAATAAACCTCCAAAAGGAGAAAATTTTTTGATATAAGAAAACAAACAAAACCATAATAACTAAAAATTCTAATATGTCTTAAAATATCATAGTATAATAATTTTTTACAGTGACATTTTTAAAAAACTGAGCATTAGATTACGGTGACATTTTAAAATATCTTATATGATTGTTAATGAGAGAGGAGGAGAAGTAGAATGTTGGTCATATGTAGTAGCTTGCATTCAAACACGTCTAGCACTTGAATTATTTGATGTTTAAAGTTCAAAGTCTTCCATTAGTCTTAGCTTCCAACATACGATACCATCAATTGGTCTGAAAGCAAATAAAATTCAAACTAACAAAGTAAAAATTTTAGTAGCACTAAATGGAGAAAATTCAATCTTCAATCTCTTGTTAGTCTACAGAAATTAATGAGCTCAATCACTCATGTCCAAGCAGAGTCTGAAAGCACAGTACTAACCGTCTTCAAGACCAATTAAACTACAGTTAGTCAAGAAGTTAAGTAGCCTTTAGACTAGTTGTTTCTGCCAAAGTGACTGTTGTTTTCCAACTTTTAGAGTGATTTACACGTTTTCTAAAAGATAGTAAATGTGGGAACCATGAACAATTAAAGACTTGCTAGCAAGTCTTTATTGGAAAGAGATTGTGGGTATGGAAATATAGACACCTTGTAGGAGCCATGAGTAATGACTTTCTTGGAATCCAAGACCATCGAGGCCAACTCATGCTTTCAAATCATGTGTGAAACAGAGGACAAATGACAAGACCATATCCTCCATGCTAATTAAATTTGGACATCAAATGCCTTTTGTTATTGTTTTGAATGAATAAAATTTTTAAGTAAGAAATTTTAGCAAATTAATATGTATTCAATTGATTATATGAGTATGGCTATCACTTTCTTCCCAACCATTCTGTACTACATGTATGATCATTAAGCTCTAGCTTATACTATTCTTTTATCCGCTAACCTAGAGTGTACATATCTAAAGAGTTTCATTGGTCCGTAATTGACGGCGTCAAACTAGAAAGGAGACCATAGAATGCTACAAAGCCAATGCAATGTACCTCAAATAAAAAAATTTATTTGTCCTCCCTCATGCATCTAACCAACTTAGAACAGTTATTTTAAAAAACCGACCGTTGGATTTGATGCTCCACTTATACGTATTATGAATGCAAAAAAACACATTGATCCAATGGTCGGTTTTTCAAAAAATAGATTGTGACAATTTTTTATAATTTTTTTACAATATTTTTCAAAATTGCAAAAACCAATTGTTGGATCAATGTGATTTTTTGCATTCATAATAAGTATAAGTGGAACATTAAATCCAACGGTCGGTTTCTCGAAATACCTATTTCAAGTTGGCCAGACACACCAGTGAGGACGAAAAGGGAGGTGGAATGAGTTTTCCATCATTTTATATCCAATTCACAATAGGGTCACAACTCACAAGGCATTAAATTATTGACAGGCTGACTATAGCCAACCATTTCATATGCATTCAATGGAGAAGTGGTGATGGGTGTGAAAATTGGGGGAATTCTGTGGAATGAATACTTTATGTTGCAAACTCACAAAGCATAATTTTACTCTTTGTAACCACAATTTTTCTCTCTGTTTCCATTTGTAAATCTCATATAAAATGAGCATGTTAGCCATTTGTAGCATTGGCATGAGTAAGTATGTGTAATGCCAACATCGGTCAAATCTAATAGAGGACGATTACTAGTAACAAGAACGTGCTTTTCAGTCAATGATTTACGTGAAGTACTAATTGCATATTAACTAAACATTTTGTATCAATAAATATTGATCATTTGGTCCATGATTTATATTAGATGTGCAGTAAAAATTATGGACTCTGGCTAGGCTCTTATGGCATCTGGTCATTAGTGGTGCCATGGTTATTAGTAATCTAATAATGAAACCAAAAATTAAAAAGAAAAATAAAGCAAGCACATAGGAAAAGCAAGAAAGTAATAGCTCTTCTCATGAAGAGTGCAAAAGCAAGTCATAATAAGATTTATTGCATTTAAGAAACAGTGTTCCATAAACCCCAATACACCCTTTACATAGAAAAGCAGAAGAAATCATAATACAAGAACGTGTTATGAATTTGCTAATAAGAATGGAATTTTAATCATTTTAGAGATTAAATTCTATGTGTGTTATTACATTAGAACTTAATTGTGATAGATTAAGTCTTAATTGGATTTGAAGACTTAGGACTAGTGGGCATCACAGCCTTTAAAAATTTTCCCTTTCTCAAAAAGTATTGAGAAAAATATATAAATATATATTCAGTCCCAATCCAGCCAGCATATGTTTATATATCTCATGTAAGCATAAAGCTAATAGATAATTGTAGGATACATATTTTGAAAAATTGACCCATTCCGAATTGCACCCCTAAAATCAACACTCCAAAATTTATGACCTTGTAATCTTAATTCATTCTCAAGATTGGGTAGTTTTTAACTCTTAGTCATCGGTCTTGTCCCACCTTAGTGTGGCATTGAGGACTAAGCCAACTAGATGACAAAAGACTTGACCAGGAAGACCTGTCCATTTTAGCTTTGCACTAAAGTCTCTGCTAACGAAATTGACTTCCATAATCTCCAGCCAGTTTTACAAAATTATTGGTCGTAGTGTTAGATTTTGAAATGAAAGAACTTGTACAGAGTGAAATTAAAGGGCGGGCCTAGTGGAATTACATTCAAACACGTCTAGCACTTGAATTATTTGATGGGAGAGGAAGATATTTAACGTTCAAAGTCTTCCACTAGTCTTAGCACTTGAATTATGATTACGTATGTGGTCTAAAAGCAAATAAAAATGAGCCTTGTATGTTACCATCTTTACTTTTATTCTATCTGATTATCAATTGGTTTTGGTACCTAATATTTAATAAAATTCAAAATTAAGCACCGAAAATATTAGTACCACTAAATGGAGAAAATTCAATCTTCAATCTCTCGTTAGTTTACTGAAATGAGCTCATGTCTGATATGATTGTTAATGAGAGAGGAGGAGAAGTAGAATGTTGGTCATATGTAGTGCTTGCATTCAAACACATCTAGCACTTGAATTATTAGAGTTTAAAGTTCAAAGTCTTCCACTAGTCTTAGCAAGCTCCCAACATACGATATCATCTATTGGTCTGAAAGCAAATAAAATTCAAAATAACGCAGTGAAAATTTTAGTAGCACTAAATGGAGAAAATTCAATCTTCAATCTCTTTTTAGTCTACAGAAATTAATGAGCTCAATCGCTCATGTCCAAGCAAAGTCTGAAAGCACGATATCTAACCCTCTTCAAGACCAATTAAACTACAGTTAGTCAAGAAGCTAGGTAGCCTTTAGACTAGTTGTTTATGCCAAAGTGACTATTGTTTTCTAACTTTTAGAGTGATATACACATTTTATAAAAGATAGTAAATGTGGGAACCATGAACAAAGACTTGCTAGCAAGTCTTTATTGGAAAGAGCTTGTGGGTATGGAAATATAGACACCTTGTAGGAGCCATGCATGAATAATGACTTTGTTGGAATCCAAGACCATCTAGGCCAACTCATGCTTTCAAATCGTGTGTGAAACAGAGAACAAATGACATGACCATATCTTCCACGCTAAATTTGGACATCAAATGCCTTTTGTTATTATTTTGAATGAATAAAATTTTAAAGTAAGAAATTTTAGCAAAAATATGTATTTAATTGATTATATGAGTATACCAATCACTTTCTTCCCAACCATTCTGTACTGCATGTATGATCATTAGGCTCTAGCTTAATTATACTATTCTTTTATCCACTAACCTAGAGTGTACATATCTAAAGAGTTTCACTGGTCCATAATTGATGCGTCAAAATAGAAAGGAGACCATAGAATGCTACTAAGCCAATGCAATGTACCCCAAATCAACAATTCTCTTCGTCCTCCCTCATGCATCTAACCAACTAGACACAATTATTTTGAAAAACCGACCGTTGGATTTGATGCTCCACTCATATGTATCATGAATACAAAAAAAAAAAAATACATTGATCCAATGGTCGGTTTTTCAAAAAATAGATTGTGACAGTTTTTTTACAATATTTTTCAAAATTGCAAAAACCAATTGTTGGATCAATGTGATTTTTTGCATTCATAATAACTATAAGTGGAATATTAAATCTAATGGTCAGTTTCTCGAAATATCTATTCCAAGTTGGCCAGACACACTAGTGAGGACGGAAAGGGAGGTGGAATGGATTTTCCATCATTTTATATCCAATTCACAATAGGGTCACAACTCACAAGGCAGTACTTTATGAACAGGCTGAATATAGCCAGCCATTTCATAATCATTCAATGGGGAAGTGGTGATGGGTGTGAAAATTGGGGGGATTCTATGGAATGAATACTTTATGTTGCAAACTCACAAAGCATAATTTTACTCCTTGTAACCATAATTGGATTTGAAGACTTAGGACTAGTGGGCATCACAGCCTTTAGAAATTGGGTAAGGTGACCTCCGTAGGACTTATTAGGTGCATCTTATGCAAAGTTGGGTAAGGTGACCTCCGTAGGACTTATTAAATAATATAATTTGAAAAAGCTACCATTGGATTAGATAAACTTCCTATGAATTTAATGCTCGCCAAAAATCATAGTGATCTCACAATTGGTTTCTAAAAAAATTGACTGGAAAAAGAGGTGACATTTTGAAAAACAAAAAAGTCAATATTTTTTATAGTGATATTTTTCAAAAACTAATCATTAGATTACTGTGATTTTTGGTGAGCATGAAATTCATAGGAAGTTTATCTAATCTGCAACAAAAAAAAAAAAAAAGAACCACAGTGAAAACACAAAAAACATAGTGAGAACCCAAATAAGCTCAGTAAAAACCCAAAAAAATATAGCGAAAACTCACACACACAAAAAAAAAAACGTAATGAAAACTCATAGTAAAAACTCAAAAAGACACAGTAAAAACACAAAAAAGAAAAAAGAAAAGAAAAAAAAAAAAAAAAAACAGTGAAAGCACACCCAAGGACAGTTGAAATACATCCAAGGGCAGTTTCTCCCTTTTGAAAAATATTTTTAAAAGATTAGGACTTTTCACATGAAACATTTTTTATTTGGAACATATAATGGGCAACCAATTAAATGAGCTCTAGGTCATGATTATCCCCTTGACAAATTGGGCAACCAATTAAGTTCCAAGTCTTTAAAGTCTTGCAAGTTGCAACCAAAAGTCTTAAGAGTTGCAATCAAAGACCTGAATGGTTGGGCTAGCGGCTAGCCAGTGTTTAATCTAGTCCACAAATCTACAGTGCCTGTCCAAAAATCTTCCACGCACCACATTGGCCAGTAGCCGTGAGCATGTTAGCTATACATTCAATGAAGAAATAATACCAGTCCATGGAAATTTTATATGCTCAAGTAGATTGTAGTGGAAACGTAGTTGGAATTCTAATTTTTTTTCTTTGATGTCTACTGCCCCTTCTTTTTTAATTAAAAAAAAAGAGGAGTCCGTTGAGATCCATCTATTTCAAGTGCTTGCGTGCACTTTAAGCCTAGTTCAAAATGACAAAAATATCTACTCGGTTTGATTGGCTTGTGAGAAGAAGTGTTCTTGTATAGCATTGATGAGATAACACATCTTTGTTAGGTTTTGAGTATTTGAGCATCATATTTTCAAATATTATTACACCATCTATATCCTTAATATTAACTATCTCTCACTCTATATTTTTTCTCATAAGTAGGTCCTACGAGCATAAATGCATATTACATGAGGTTTAAGTCATTACAACTCGTGAGTTGCATGTTGCAACCAAAGTCCTGAATGGTGGGGCTGGCCAGCGTTTTGGTCTACAAGACTACAAGGCCCAATTATATAGCTCTTTCACCCAAGTTGGCCGGTAGTACGTGATGAGTCAGAGTGCAAATTAAAGAGTCAACCACAACATGAGAATTTCACCAAGACACAAAATTTTGAGGAAATCAATCAGCTTTTAATTATTTTATTATTGTCATAGAAGATTGGGAAAAATAGTACTGTTAAATCAAGAAATCAGATTCAATAAGGACCTGATAGGCTGTCATGTCCCATAGAAATTAATTGGGTATTTAGGTTCATTCAATTTACATTTACAAAGCTTTAGAGGTAGCTAGAAATTCATTGTCTTGAATTGCCCCAACATCACAGTTTGTGGATTTATTCTCAAAATTATATGTAATACATTCAAACAAGGCCTAAGCAGACTAAAATCATCTTTATTATTGAGATGAGTGATATTCTTGCCGAAGCTCTTTGTACTATATTCAAGTATAGAGAACATTTTGCAAACCCAATCATCCCTTTTCTATATTCCCTTGATTCATTTGGCAAATTGTTGCACTGCTATTTTGCTATTGTCCAACATAAACATAAACTTCAGAGATCTCTCTCTCTCTCTTCCTTTTCTTTTGGGTTTCCGAAGTTTTGAGGTTCACACAAGACACATCTTTCATTTTTTTGTTTTTGTTTTTCCCTCTCTTTTTTTCATGAGTAAAAATTGTGTTCACAAATTCATAATCTAAACCCTATCTTTGTATATTCGTAGGTCCAGCTTATTGAACGAGGTTTAGGTCATTACTAATAATAAATTAATAATGACAATGAAAGAAGGTAGCAAAGAAGAATACAAAGCAATTCCCCCTTGACGAATCCCAAGTCTTTTGAAAGCCCTGCATAGTTGCAACCAAAGAGTTCAATTTGCTCTGTTTGAGATTACGTTGCTCTCTTCATAAGCTTGCTAAATGTTAATTACCAAATCACTGAAAATTAAGCCAATAGACAAGCCCCCTCCCCTTATCTTGTTAATTGATCTTAATTATCTCTTAATAGAGCAACGTAATCAACCCCTGCCCCCGCTTTAACACAATGGACAACAAAGCCCTGCATAGTCTTGCAACCAAAATCCACGCACTGCTAGCTGGAAGCGTGTTATTATTAATTAATATCAGTCCGAAGACTTGGACTTACTTTTTCCCATTATGACAGTTGGTAAACAAATTTGTTCAGAAGATAATATTGGTCCTAAGGTGGATATCTCTTGATGACAACATGTTCCGAGGTGAGATTCCTCCGGAGATTGGGCGATTATTTTGACTACAACATCTCAACCACAGCAGTAATGGTTTTGATGGGGAGATCCGAAGCAATTTTTTTTTTTACGAAGAGCCGGAAGCCACCCACATAGCAAACCCGACCCAATTTTATTAATAAACCCTCACTTATGGCGGAGGAATACCGTGGTTACAAGCAAAGTATCTAGGAAGATACAAATAAACAATAAGAACCCTCCCAAATACAAAACCAACAACCCAAACAAAAAGAATTCTAAACAGGCCTAAAGATAAAACCATCTACACAAGCCTAAGCAAACCAAGACCAACAAAAAGAAAACTGAAACCCGAGGAAATTAGCACAATCGAAGAGATGCCAAACCCACCCAATCCATCCTATACAACCAGCGGACCTTAGTAGATAAGGAACATACGTCCCGCACAACAATATTTTTATTAAGTGCTCCCTGTTTAGCAAACCAATCTGCAACTTTATTACCTTTCCTGAAACAATGCTTTATAGAAAAATCAAAATCATCTAGTAAGCATCTCAGTTTCTCCCAAAAATCCCAAAGGTACCAAACTGTACATAAATTAGATTTGATCCAAGAAACCACCACCATAGAGTCACATTCAATATCAATACAATCAAGGCCCATCTGTTTACAAATCCGAGGACCCTTCACCACAGCTCTGAGTTCAGTTTCATTGTTAGAACAAGTACCAAAAAATTTAGAAAAAGCAAAAATAAGTTTTCCATCACCGTCCCTCAGAATTCCCCCACCACCAACAGGACCCAGATTCCCCAAACTACTACCATCCAAATTGAGTTTAAACCTGCCTCAAGGAGGCCTAATCCATTTCACCACCTGCAAGTTTTGAGGCCTAGGTTCATTAACTGGAATCTCCAACCGGTTCATAAATAGCCTATCATCTTTAGATAATTTAGAACCTTTATTAGCAGAGCCAGCAATAGATTTAATCCAATAAAGAATTGAGACCAAAACCTGGTTGGTATTTTCTGTTTTCCCTTCCATCCTTGCTTAGCAAGGATGGAAAGGATTTATGAAAGTCTCCATGTAACAACCACTGGCACAATCCTCATCACAACCCCTGCTTGGGAATTTCTTGATGCTCGATTTATGAAAGCTTGAAATCTTGCTTTTCAGCTCCATAAAGGAAGAAACGGAAGACCCATTTCAACATACATCCTTCTCCATATTTCAATAGCAAATTCCCCATTGCATGAAACATCGTCTAAGTCTTCATCATGCCCCTCCAAACAGCAATTACAACAAGATACCAGGGGGATACCACATTTTCTAACCTGTTCATCAACTGGCAAGCACATAAAAAAGGCCCTCCAAATACAAAGTGACATTTTCTTGGGTATCTAGCAATTCCATATCCATCTAGCCCAGTCAAAAATTTGCATCTTCATTCGGGTCGCCTCCCAAGCCGATTTAGTTGAAAAACTTCCTTTAATCTCAGGCAGCTTAATCAGAACATCAGACGTACTCTAAAATCTGTCCACTGAATTCTGAACTTCCATTGCCAATCCATCCCCCATCAAAACCTTCAACCTGTCCACATCCCACTCATCGTTAATAACAAGGTCCTTTATTTTGAGGTCCGGGTCATGCAAATCTTCCACAAAATCACATAAGGGTCCACGGGATGGGAACGTGTCAAACGAGAGAGATACCTTTCCTTCTCTGATTTTCCATTGAGAATTTTGCACAAAGAAAGGAATTTGCTCTGCCATCTTTTTCCAAAAACTGAAACTTTCAACCAGCAATACATGGTTATATAAACCATCATTCTTCAAATACTTGGCATGAAACAATAATGCCCACAACAAATTCAGAGTAGCCAGCTGCCACACAAATTTCAAAAACAAAGCGTTCTGAAACTCAGCGATATCTCTAACACCCACCCCTCCTTCAATCAGCGCACAAAATTTTCTCCAAGATCTCCATCTCCTTTTTCCAACACCATCAACATCACCCCAAAAAAAAGATGCAAATAAACTATCTAATTTCTGAATCACTGCTTTTGGAGCGGCATACTAGCAAGCACATGCCTAAAAAGAATACGCCTTCCTCCCTGCAAGAGAAGTTTGAATTTCCACCCAGCTAGCTTCTTTCCAATTTTCTCCACCAAAGGATCAAAATAAGAGATTTTCAGATGCCCATCAACCACTGGAACACCAAGGTGAAAAAATGGAAATTTTCCCTCTGAAAAACCGGTCTCCCAAAGGATCTCTCTAACACGACTAAGCGAGATGAATTTAGAAAAATAAATGGCAGATTTTTCTAAACTCATACTTTGACCCGACCATCTCTCATATTGCCTAAGAGTCGCCATTAACTCACGGATAGACCCTTTCGAGGCATTAGAGAATGTCGTCACATCATCAACGTAGAGTAAGTGGGATACGACAGGGGTACCCACCGGTAAAGAGTACAACCCAAACTTTCCGATCGCCACCTTAGCCTTAATAAGTCTCGAAAGAACTTCCTCCATAATGATAAATAAGTACGGCGATAATGGATCTCCCTGACGAAGACCCCTGCTTGATTTAAAAAATCCTTTAAAGGTCTCATTCATTATAACCGAGAACCACGGAGAACCAATACAATTGAAAATCCAAGAGCAAAACCTCTCAAGAAATCCAAATGCCTTCAACACTCCCATCACGAAATTCCAGTCAACCCAGTCGTAGGCTTTGCTCATGTCTATTTTAATCAACACATTGCCACCTCTAGATTTTTTATGAATCTGCTTCACCAATTCTTGGGTCAGGGATATGTTCTAAAAAATACTTCTTCCTTTAACGAAAGCACTTTGTTCTTGCGATATAATTTTCTCAATAACCAAAGAAATCTTATTCACCAACAGCTTTGCCAAAACTTTATACAAATTAAAACTGAGCACAAACTAATAGGCTTAAACTTGTCGAAAGAAGCTGGATCATCTACTTTCGGAATCAAAACAATGTAGGACGAAGTAAAAAATCGAGGAAGTTCTTTTCCGTGGAAAAAATCGAGAACAACATTCATAACATCCAATTTTACAATATTCCAGCAAAATAAAAAAATTAGAGAGCCAAAACCATCCGGACCCGGACTACTATTAATGTCAATCGACTTGAAAGCCTCATAAACTTCTTCTTCTTTAGAAAGGGATACCACTAACTGTCGCACTCCAACAGACAACGATGGCTGATTGGGTTTATTTGTTACGCCCAAATTAATAATGCGTGATTCATGATCTGTTAGATGTGATGTCTTAATCTATACATGTCCCTAGAGCTCTTATTGGTGACAGTTATTAATCACCAATAATGCGGAATTCAATAAACATAAATACATACGAGATCCATAATCACAAATTTCACCTTCTAAATTAATGGCTATCTAATCTTGTCCTTTTGATCTTGATGGAAAAGAGGTTTCTCTCTCTTAACTCTCTTTCAGATATGTTTGATTCAGTTAATTGGGATTGGTAACTAGAATTCTTTTATAGGCAAAGAAAGGACCGGTTTCCAAATCTCATTATAACTCTACTGCCCATCAAAGTTGGAGTAATTTAGGAAACCACTTTTCTATTGGCCAATTATTAACTAGATAAATATAAGATAATGATAGATATACATTATTCCATTAAACTCAACTTATCAGATATGCTCTTATCATGTGGGCTACCTAATAGATAAATATTAAATTAATCTTACACAAAGTGCTAAGCTCATCCACCTTCTTCTAACAACCCTTTCTTCCTTTTTTTGAATGTGGCTTTCCTTGCAGAATCATTTGTTATATATGCAAGCTTCACTTTCTTTCTAGACATGGCTTGCTCTCTTGAGAGAGAGAAATTAAAGGGGTGTCAAATGGGAAATATCAATAGGGTCTTCGTGGGATTTCTTGCCCAAACAGCATGCCAAGATTAATATTTTAGAATCCTTGTAGTTTACTACTGCCAATGGTGTAGACCAGTTGGACAATTGTGGCTATTGTTAAAATTTTAAATAGAGGGCATTTATTGAGAGGCTCCTCAATTAATTATGATGAACTTTATTAGGGGTAGATTTGACAATTGGTAGGGTTGGCTTTGATCGAATTTGATTGGGCGTACCATTTTTAAGAAAATGTTTTAGCCTCACCGAGTGTCACTTTAATTTTTTTTTTTTTTTTTTATCTCACATATCATCACAAAAGATATATATGGTAATTCATATATGTGTGCATGTCAATTATTATATTGATGTGTTACTGTCATGTCAATCACCATAATTAATTATATTAATCTCGCAATAATATCATATTAGGTTTTCAAAAAATATATATATATTATATTTGATATGTGAAAAAGATGATAAAAGTAGTAGTGAGAATAACAACACTCTACTTATGTGTATTGGAAAATTAGGAAGCGGCCGTTTAGTATATCAAAATGGTGCTAATCGCATGGATTTGATGGTCATGAAATCATAATAAATTTAGGAAAATTTTAAAAATCACCCATCTCAAATACAAAATTTTCTCAAATACGGAATTTTCACTTACTTAGTTACTTGTGAGTAATGCCCATGTCACAACTCCGTGATGGGCATTGCAAGTGAATAGAACTGTTTCAAAAATTAACCAAAGAAAAGAGTTGTATTTTTCAAAAATATTATCCAAAAAGTGTATCACAAATGATGTGGCAGTTAATCTAACCCTTTCTTTTTTTTAACAAATTCTTTAATTAATAATAAATAAAAATTAGGAATTTTTAAGATATTTTTTTGGAATATATAGCATCACTCAATTAATGATGCTAGTTGCTTCATTCATCATTTTAATGTATTTTTCCTTGCCTTTTCTGGTTCACATTAAAGTCTAAAAATGAGACAGGGAGGCCCCACCATTGACTTGAAATGATTTGCTGCTGTTCTAATATTGTACTAAAATATAAATAAAAATTTATTCAACTATTAATTAATTCATGTGGCCTAGCCTGCCTATGTCTAATTCAAAAGTAGTATTATGGACAACTATTGTATCTCTCTTCCATGAATTGGGCTCCCAGCCATTTCATGTGAACAAATTTATCAACAGGGGCAGCAGAGCCAGGATTTAGTATTACGTTCGGTTAAGATAAAGAATGAATAAGTACCAAACACACATACACTCTCATATATATGTGTGTATACAGTAATGCTATTATCAGGTTGGCCTGACGCAACTTTGTGTCAGGTCGCCTCCATATATCTAATTTTAGATGTCATATTGTAAAACTGATCGTTGAATTAGATGCTCATCTTCTGTATGTCATACTTGCAAAAAATCACAGTGATCCGACGGTTGGGTCAATAAAAAATTTGCCACCTAGATCACAAAAGGACAATTTTAGTGTAAAATTTTGAAGTGTCTCTTGGAGATGCTCTAACAAGTCGAGCGAGGGTAATTCTCTTCGCTGCTTTTTTTTTTTTTTTTTTTTTTCTTTTTTTATACCCCACAATTTTTAAAAATTTTAAAATTGCCTTTCCTAAACTTTTTTTTTTTCATTCTATAGTAATTTACTTTTATACCCCCTTTTTTTTTTTTTTTTTCATCTCTATAATAGAATGTTTTCAAAAGATGAGACCTCATCATCCAGGATAATTGTAAATATATTGTATTAAAATATGATTAATCAAGTATCAATGGATTATAAAGTTAATTTATAATTTTTTTCTATCTCAAACTAACACAATAAAATAAATTTTTAAACAAAAACGTTCTCAATTTTTTGAATTGGGATAAAATATACTAATTAACAATCAACTAAAATTCGCTTCCCTGAATAATAAATTCCTAACTTCCTAACTTCGTCCCTATCTATATTTACTTATTTAGTGAAACCCATTGGATTATGGTATCTAATTCCTTTGGCATGCATAGTGAAAGACCTCCTTAAAAAGTAAAAAATTAATATTAAAAAAAAAAAACAAAAGCCAAGTTGAAAGTCGAGATATCTCATTGACTAAACAAATTTTTTTTTTTTTTTTTTAAATGCCAAATACCAAGAAGGGTCATTAAAATCTTAACTAATAGTAATAATTAACACAAAATTTCAATCTTTAATTAATGGACTAATTACCAAAACAAAATATATAGAAGCAGAAGTAATGATTCTGAATTGGACAATGAAATTGAAGATTTTTGAATTTACAACAAGTTGTTAGAGCGGGAAGCCCCTGGTGGGTAAGCAGTAGTGGAGGAGTTGTTGATTTCCATTCCAATATTCTCTTGGGTGCTGCCACCAGGCGCAGCTGACTCATCAAGGAGGTGGGGAGCATGCTTTGCTATCTCTTTCTCTGCCAACTGCCCTGCTTTCGCCACATGCAGATCCACTGCGGCTTCTGCTTCTTTTGCCATTCTCACCTCATGAGCAATGTCCACCCTTGCTTTAGCCACATCCTTCTGTGTCTGCATATTTTTATAGTTCATTCATTTTACAGTTCAAATACATACAAATTCATCCACTAATTTCTGTAACCAGCTCCTGAATACTTTATTGGTCTATCCAAAGGGCTTCCTGGAGCCAAGAGTTGATTTAGACATTTTATTACAGTGATCCGACGGTTGGTTTTTGAAATAATTGACTTTAAAAAAAATGGTGATTTTTTGAAGAACAAATAAGTTGCATATTTTGATTATTTTCACAATGAGTAATTTCAAAAAACAACCGTCAGATCACTATGATTTTTTGCAGGCATGACATATAAAGGGGGAGCATCTAATCCAACGGTCAGTTTTATGAACAGTCTTCTAAAATTGGAGACATGGACGTAGCTAGCATGGGGCAAGGGTGGGCAATTGCCCACCCTGACATTCTGAAAAAAAAATCAAAAATCAAAAATCAAAAATCAGGTTGTCTCTTCTAGAGCAACTTATTGAGCATATTTTCAGAAACCGACCGTTAGATTTGATGCTCCTTTTATGTATATCATGCCTGCCAAAAATTACAGTGATCCAACGGTTGGTTCCTTAAAAAATTGACTGTGAAAAAAGGGTGACATTTTAAAGAACAAAAAAGTCGCAATTTTTCAAAGTTACATTTTTCAGAAACCAACCGTTAGATCACTGTGATTTTTGGCAGGCATGATATATATAAAATGAGCATCAAATCCAACGGTCAGTTTTTGAAAATATGCTTAACAAGTGGCTCTAGAAGAGGTCACTTGAAGTATCCTCCATCAGGTGCACCTTATATTAGCAGCTTTGTTTAATAGATACTTTTCATGATACTTTTAAAAGATGAAACCTTAAATTTCATTCTTTTAGAATTTCGCCCACCCTAGCTATAAATTCTGGCTACGTCCCTGATTGGAGATATGGAGCCGACCTTGCATAAGGTTATGCAAAGTCGACCTTATAGTAGAATGACTCACACACACACATATATATATATATATATAGTAGAATGACTCTCTCACACACACACACACATACATATATATATATATAGAGTAGAATGACTCACACACACACACACATATATATATATATATATATATATATAGTTGGATCAGTTATATCATTACAACAAATCCCGAAACTAATCACCCACTGACCATTCATGTCCCGAATTAGACCTCCTGCACCTGCTTGCCCCCAGAATGATCGACTTCTGTTCAATTAATTAACCCAACCCTCCTCCTCAAGAGGCTTCCATTAAAAGTTGATTACTTGATTTCAACTGTGGATATTTGTTTCTCCTAATTAATTACTTATTACATAGACTTGAGAAAACCGTTTGGATTTGTTTTTTATAGGTATTTATTTGTTTTTTTAAAAATTTGCAATATATAATTTGTTAGAAAATTTTTTAAAAAGCTAATAAGAACTTCTAAAAAACAAATCCAACGGTGCCGTATTTTTTTATTTTTTACTTTTTTGCTTTTCTAAAATTAGTAATATTTAATTTTTTGTTAAAAAATCAAACTCTACCTTATAATTTCTTTGTTTTTTAGTTCAGAAATCATTCATTGCTAATTTGAAAAAAAAATCAAAAAGTAATTCTAATTTTTTCCTAAAAAATTAAATATTGCACATTTAAAAAAAAAAAAATTACTTATAAAAACGCAAATCCAAAGTGTGTTTTGATTGGTTTTTACTTTTTACCTTCTCCTCAGCCCGTGCCTCGGTCTTGGCCTTGCGCATAGCATTCAAGTCGCTCAACTTTTCCTTCACAGCCTGCATTCTTCCCCTCTATCCTTCCTCCAAAAACTCAAAACAAGTACTCTCTCTCTCTCTCTCAATTAATTAAGCAAATATAATGCTTTCAGAACAATACCGTGCACTTCATATATATATATATATATATATAGAGAGAGAGAGAGAGAGAGAGAGAGAGGTACGTGCAACGAGCCTCAAATTTTCGTGGCAGAAGAAAAGCGTACTCTCTCTCTCCCACACAAAATGTTATGGTTACTTGCATGACACGTGTCATACATGCAGACGTTCAATAGGAGTGGGAGAAGCTTTGATTGGAATGAGCACCAACTTGTGGTTTTGGGAGTACATCAGACAACTTCATCTAATTAAGCCGGAAAGACCGGTTCAAGAATGAGGTCCGATTCTAATGTTGAACTTAATATATGTGGTTTGGCTGGTCTCCAATAACTAGGGGTGTGCAAAAACCCGCCCAACCCGCAGGACCCGATCCCACCCACCCCGATCCCATCCATAATCCGCGGTTACAATGGTTAGACGGGTTGGGTTAGGTTGGGTGGATTTGATGAATTTTTGGCGGATTGGGTCGGTTGGCGGGTATAGAGGCCGGTGACAACCCGTCAAATAATTATATATAAATAAATAATATATTTATATAAAAATAAATTTCATTACTACATTATATTTTCTCTTAATTGGATATGCTTGCAAGATAGTGTTTTTTATTTCTTTAGAGATGTTTATTATGATAGTTTGAATATGCACTTATTTGATTTGATATTCTTTTAATTTTGAATGTGAAACCATATGTTAGTTTGTAAGATTTTTTAATAATAATAAATCTTTATTATTATGTATCTAGTTAGTAGCTTCTATTGTTGTAGAGCAATTTATTTTGGCACTTTAGTTTATTACTATTGGAAGAATTGTTTGGATTATAGTTTAATTACTAAATAACACAATATTGTATTGTTATATACGAATTTGAGGTGTTTTTGCTTGTTAAAAAGATTTTAAGAACTTTAGGTGTTTATCAAAAAAAAAAAAAAAGTAATGCTTCACCCGCTCAATCCGTCCAACCCACCAGTTGAAACCTGCCATATATTTAACCAATCCGCCGATTATTGTGGTACGTGGGTTGGTTGGCGGGTGGGAGAATTAGCCACCCGCCAAGGGCGGGTTGGTTGGCGGGTTTACCCTCCACCCGCCCTCACCCGACCCGTGCACACCCCTACCAATAACCGCCATTGCTCTTAATTCGCATCTCACTGACCAATCACAATTCACCACGTTAGCATCAAATTTAAATAGACTTTTTTTTTTTTTCCCGTTAATGACAAATTTGCCATGGTCACTTCGACTAATAAGCAAAGTCAGTAATTTTTCCATGTCTTACTGGTGTGTGTGTTGAGGAGCCTGTGCACACATCCGGGGTTTGCCACTCGATTCTACTCTGATTTAATGGCATTAGGTATCGATTCCGAAGTCGTAAGAGGACAGACCGAAAGGGTTTATCCTCGTATCCAAAAAAAAAGTCGGTGATTTTTGTTTTTGTTTTTTTTTGTTTTTTGTTTTTTGTTTTTTGTTTTGTTTTTGTTTTCTAACAATACAAACCTACTCCTTTCCCAACAGTCCAATATCCATGTATTAATAAATAGATATTATTGTGTGTCCATATATATACTCGAAATCTTTTTCTTTCTTTTTTCTGTAAATAGATTGAAGTCATTTTTTGAGAAGTAATTCTTATGATAGATTTTTAAAAATATCATTTTAGAAAAAAAATAATAGAGAAAATGATCAAAATGACCTAAATATGATCTTATTTATCAAGGAGTCCAACCAATAAGATGATATACCAATAGCTCCCTACAGCTCAGATATAAAGTCAACTAGGATATTAAATTGTCTATTATACATCCATTCCTTAATTTCAATGAGCTTGTTAATTTCATTAAATTTTCTATTTTAAAATTAAATATTTATGGACGGTTTTAATTATTTAAAATTTATGCTGAATGTTTTGGATATGGTAAGTTTGTTTGAATTTGAATTGAGATTAAAGATTTCGTGCATGGAGTTCATATTATTTAAATAATGGTTTGATTTTGGGTTTTCTAAATCAAAACGGGAGCCATATACTTGCTGTTATTGATCTCTTTTGTTGTGAAATGATACTCTTTATGAAAATCCTTAAATATATTATATATGTGGATTGAGGGAAATGATACTCTTTATGAAAATATGTTTCACCAAAATAACTAGTCTTTTATTCATTTTTTAATTAGAATGGTAATCACTTCTTCCCATTATTTTCAATGCCATTTACACACTATAATATTAGTGATTCTTGTAATTATAAATTTATACGAAGAATATCATTTTTTTTTTTTTTTTTATGTAGAGAATTGGGATGGAGTAAGGTCTTGTTGAGTTGAATTGAGTTAAGTTGAATATATATATCGTCAAAACCTAAAGATTAACCAAATTTTATAATAGACTATGAAGCTATATTCCTCTATTGAATGGCATGGACACAGTCTCCGTCGACTCCAAAAATTGATGAACTTCAAGGTCAAGTGCGTGTCTACTTTAAAAGTGTGCTAGCCTGTCATTAATTTTGTGAATATTTCAAAAGAAATTAATAAGGGAGCGAATGTTGACACACCCTCAAGCTATTAGCCCACCCTCTTTTTTAAGTTTCCAAAAATGCCCTTAAATGAATTTACTATTTAGGACAAGTAGAAATATAAAATACCTAATGTATCCTAAATAGATTTGCTAAGCCTACCCCAACCGTTCAACCAAAATCATTTCCCTCCAAAACGCCTCATAAGAGCCAATCACAGTAATAGAAGACGATAGAGACGAGCAGCTCATGGAAGCTTGAGATCGGAGAAAATACAGAGGAACGAGCAACTCATGGAGACCGGAGAAAACGATTTAGGAGCTGCTGACCCTTGTGCAATGGCCCTTTGATATAAATAAATAAATAAATAAATAAATAAAGAGTAAACTCACTTCAAATCTGATTTACGCACTTCAAAAAGTGAGTAAGCTTAATTATGGAGCTTAATGAAGCAACCAACAGTGATGAGGTAAGTATTTAGAAGCTTTAACGGTGTTTTTAATTTTTTTGCAAAATCTCGTTGTGTTAGATTACACAGAAATTAACATTCTTTGTTTGTTGCGTAGAAGACGACCAAACATTCTAAGAATGTTGCGTTTCTTCTGACCTAACATTCTAAGAATATTGTGTTTCTTCTGACCTAACATTCTAAGAATGTTGCGTTTCTTCTCACCTAACATTCTAATAATGTTGCGTTTCTTCTAACCTAACATTCTTAAAAATTAACAAACATGAAATGTTAGATTATAATCAACGCAACATAATAAAAAATTACAAATTGTTGGATTTGTACCACCTGTCTAATGTGCAATGCCTTACATTTCTCCCTCTCCATTCAGCGCCCGTGCTTCCGTGGAACCGTAAAGAAATTGCCATAGGGTTTGTCAATTGTTGTCAATTCATACAGGTACATTATATAACTTAGTGGGAATTGCGCTTTTCTTTGATAATCTATATTTGTTATTCAAACTCATTATAGTTGTCATATTGGTTTCTCTATACAGGTAATTCTGAAATCGGGGCATCATGTGCCACTAATAGCAGGGAACTGGACTAAACACCATCTGACACCTTTAGTTGATGGATGAGCGATTGCATACAAGGCTAGAATTCTCAAGTTTAAAGAAATAATCGATTTTAATGTAATCACTAGTGAAACGATAGAACTAGATTAGGAAATGTCAACTTTGTTATATATTTGAGAATTCCATTTTGACTGTATTTGGTGGGAAGTTATTATGTATGTGGACTATCTATTGGTTTATGATGAAGTTTGTTGGCCGAAAATGTCAGTTTTTCACTTTTGCTATGTTAGGTTGGACAAAACCTAACATTCCTGGAATGTTAAGTTGGTTAAAACTTAACATTCCTGGAATGTTAGGTTGATCATAACTTAACAGAGTTGGTTTGTTGCGTTTTTACCAACCAAAAAATACGAGAATGTTATGTTTGTGAAAAAACAACAAAAATAATATTTTAAGTTATTATTAAACTAAAATTATAAGAATATTAAGTTTCAAGTAAAGCGACACTTTTTTGAATTTTTTTTTTTTTTTGTTTTGTTGCATCGGTTGAAACTTAACATTCATAGAATGTTAGATTGAACATATCTTAACAGAGTTGGTTTGTTGCATTTTGACCAACCTAACATTCATAAACGCAACCTAACATTCTAAGAATGTTAGGTTGGTCAAAACGCAACAAACCGCCTCTGTTAAGTTATGGTCAACCTAACATTCTAGGAATGTTAAGTTTTAACCAACCTAACACTGTATGTGGACATTTTTTAGCTTTTGTTGCGTTGGTTGAAACTTAACAATCCCAAAATGTTAGGTTGATCATAACTTAATAGATTCGGGTTGTTGCGTTTTGACCAACCTAACATTCTAGGAATATTAGGTTGGTCAAAACGTAATGTTAGGTTGGTCAAAACGTAACAAACCGAATCTGTTAAGTTATGATCAACCTAACATTACAAGAATGTTAAGTTTTAACCAACCTAACATTTCAACAATGTTGCGTTTTGATCATCGTAACATTCAGAATTTGTATTTTTCCACCTATCCATTCTAATAATTCATTCTCTGTGAGTGCATTTACACTTTTTGAGCAATATAACCAGAATTGACTTAAGTAATCAACCCATCATCAATGAGAACCCTGTATTTTTAAAATGTCATAGATCATAAAGTTTGTGAACAACCAACAAAATTGACTTAAGTAATCAACCCATCATCAATGAGAACCATATATATTTCACATATCCTGTCTAACAAATCATAAAGTTTGTGAACAACCAACAAAATATGTACAACATGTAATCAACCCATCATCATCAATGAGAACCTTGTATATTTCACATGTCTTGTCTAACAAATCATAAAGTTTTTGAACAACCAACAAAATTGACTTAAGTCATCAACCCATCAAAATTGAACCATGTATTTTGCACATGTCCAGTCTAACCACAAGTTATCACCATAAACGCTAATCTTGTCCTATCTTATATTTGTACAACCTAACACAAAATGTTACAACCAAAAGATGAAAAGTTAACTATTTGTCCAATTATGAGCTCACATTTGAGCAATTGTTTACAACCAACAGTGAGAATCAATGTTTAAATCATAACAAAAAATGGGCAACACATGGCTAAGCACTATCTCTACTCCGAATTGCAGGCTCTACTACGGGTGCACTGGTAATGTATAGTCGAACCACTAGGTGTCCCCTTAGCTGCTGCACTTGAGGCTCCCCGCCCAATATCCACCATCTGACATATGACGCTAAATAGTTTATGTGGATCTCTAATTGCCTCTTCACTCCCCATATTTACGATCTTCTCCCCGATAGCCACTATTTGTCCCAATCCGCTATGTTTAATAATCAATGCATTAATATATAATATAAGTAACTATTATTATAAATAATAGTGGTATAAAATATATAAATGAACTACCTCATCTAAATTTGAATTTGTTGGTGTCGGCTGAACAGGTGGTGAGGTATGTCTGTTTGGATCGACCACACGGACATGAGACGTCCTCATGAACCACTCCAAATAATTAGGATCAGCTTCAGAAGGATATGTAGCGCGCCTGGTTCGGTGTTCCTCCGCCAAAATGTGATTCTTCCAATCATCCAACAGTGAATCAATGAATTCATATAGTACATGGTATGGTTGGGATGTACACTCACGATTTGCTCTCTTGGTTGGAACTAACACACGTGGAATGGATTGCACAAATCCAAACTGGCGAAGGAACCTATCAGGTTGATATGGTTCAATGACTTCGCCACCCTTCAAGCATCCTTTATAGAATGTTATTTGCTGAAAAGGGTGGTATTCGCGTAATGAGGCATATGGGTCCCAGGTCACCTTAAGAAAATACAACATAAGATTTAGTAAAACGCATAATTTATTCATTTAAATTAAAATACAACAAATATGATAACAACTGTAATTTAAATTACCTGATCAGCTTGCAAGTCATCGAGTTTCTCACGGACCACCTGCAGGTCTGGAATGGACTGTCTAATATCCTTTGGCTCCTAAGCTTGAGCGCGAGGCTTTATGTTCAAGTAATTCATATTAGGGCGAAGTTCGAAAGCGTTAGGGAAATGTTTGTATACCCAAGCCTCTAATAGAGTAAGGAATCCAGCAATTGAGTACCCGTCACGCTTGGAAGCCATACGCAATTGATAGTAAAGAGTGGCTAATGCAGTAGAACCCCACGAGTACTGATGAACATTCTCCAAGTCTTCAAAGAGGTGGAGATAGAGGACAGTCACCCGTGTGCCAGTTTTGTCGGTGAATACAGTGCACCCCACAAGATACAGTAAATAGGTTCGAACACACTGAGCTATACGCTCAGGGGATGACTCATCCGTTACATCAGAGAAATCTTCTCTCAACTATTTTAGCTTAACGGAATTTCCCCGAAGGCCTGAAAAATACTGTTGCGATTGGGACACAGTGAGGCCAAGTGTGCGCTCAAGTAGCTCATACAGTCCGCTCTCTTTAAGAGGGGTGGAAACAGCCTTGCCAATCACTAAAATGCCCAGTAATGAGTGCACATCATCAAGACTGATAGACATCTCACCAAATGGCATATAAAATGTATTTGTCTCTGGATTCCACCTTTCAAAAAAAACACATATTAACTTCAAGTTGCACCAGCGATAGACGCAATCTCGAAGCGGTAGGAGACCTGATTTCTCAATGTGAGCTCTCTATTTTAAGTTGTCCTTTCCATCGGGCCTAATAAGTGGCCACTGCTTCAGCAAGTTTCCATGGTTGTGGCATTTTAGCATGCCTCGAGCCTGCAATGAAGACGACACAATTACTATCTTCAATATGAGACAAATGTTCACATAAATTAAGTAATAAAAAATGAAACGTGAATACAACTATACCTGAGGATCGCTCCATAAGGCATGAGCGACGTGTGTCCTAAAGGAACACAAAACAGACTCATCAATTGGCCCACCTGGAATGGGGCCACTCTCATCGCCGGTTGGGATATCTATTGCTTCGAGACATTGCCAAGCGTCGGGTGCAACTGATGGGGAGTGACTATGTTCGGCTTGGGGTGTATCCCGCACAACCGTCTCTAATTGGGGAGTAGGGGCAGATGGTTCCGCCTTAATGTTAGGTAGGTTTGGCGAGGTGGTCTTATTCGTGGACGTTTTACAGTTGTTGTGCCTTTATTTTTTTTCTCTTTCCCTACGAACTGAGTCGGTTGGGCGTTCTCTTGCAAGAGGAACCATGTCTACAAAAATAAGCATGATTGAAGGCCAAGTGTTAGCAATAATAAATAATCTTGACATGGCAGATTTTTTTAAATGCTTTATACATTTTCTAAGTTGCCAATTAACACCATCAAATTATGAAAGCATAATAGTGGTATAACCACAACAATCTAGGATTTAAAGAGATAAATGGGAGAATATGGTTAAAATTGAGAGAGAGTATCTTCTTGTCCTATCACTCAAAAACCAATAAAACTTGCCATTCAAAGAGATAAACGGTGTAATTTAGTTAAGATTGAAGAGGGGTAGCTTGCTTGACATATCTTTCTTCTCTTTTTTCTTTTTTACTTATGAGAATTTTTTTTTTTTTTGGATAAGAAATAATTTATTGATCCAAAGGGGCAACAAATCCCATAACAAATTGCAACTCAAGGTATTATAAACCTAAGGAAAAACCGGCAGCACCTCCCCATAACAGAGAGCAAAACCATCATCCAAACCTAATAGAACAATAGGGAAACAACAACAAAAACAAAAAACCGCCCCAAAAACTGGGGACAAAATCAGAAAACAACATATCCGCCCCTAAACAGGGGACAAAAACAAACATAAACATATTACATATAGAAGATATCAGCAGAGAGTTAACTTAACTAGTATTGACCCGCGCGATGCACGAATTTGCAAAAAAATAAAAATAACAAAATATAGATATTACTAAAGTGGTCCCTTTGGTATGAAGCAACTCTCACTTTGCTACTTAGGACTAATGTTATTTCAAAATTCAATGATTTAAACACAGAAAAACAGCGACATGTCATTCTTAATAGAATGCCCAACATGGAAAGGTTCATTATCTTTCAGGAGTTGAAACCGAGTTGGGAAGTTCCATAAAATTACAGAAAATGATCTCACAAACCAACTTCACAAACTGTTTGTCTAGAACAAATTGCACATTCGAAAATCATCTATGGTTTGGAGGATAATAATAGAAGAAAATTTGAATTTTCAATTCATGGATTTATGTAGTGTAGATAATAGAATACCCAAATTGAACTTTTGGACCGCTACTTCCCTCTAGTTCTTCAATAAATAACCAAAAATAGATATTCCCAAGATTAAATGAAAAATATTACACTTGAAGCAAAATGTTGGAGAGTTTACACCCCTGGAAAATCTTTGACGAACAGAAGCATCTAAGTTTGTAGAGAGGCATGCAATGTTTTGAGGTAACCCTAGGATATTAATGTTAAAGAAAATGTCATACATGATACAACCACTTGCAAATGCTACATGTTTATAATCTGACTACATATTTTATGATACAAAACTGATGTTGATTGCAGAATTTAAGATTTCTCAAGTTTCATCTTATTAGTCACTCCATTGAATAAGAAATGGTATACCTCCCCAGGTAATTAACATTTTTCAACTCAAGTGAGAGCTGCAATAATTAATACAGATGACCCCAAACTATGTTAGCAGATATTCAAAAGGGAAGGCATATCTCAAGATTTACAAGAAAGCATGTCCAATTAATGAGATTGATCATCATTGATGTTCTAATTCTCAGCTAGTAACATACTAAAAGAATTGATTAAAAAAAATTAAAAAAGGTAAAAAATTATGACTCAAACATTGCCATTAGTAAACAAACCTTACAGGGACAACGTAAAATGGGTTTTTCTTGTCAAAAATAGCAGGAAATTAGTGGGAGCAGTAATTAACATGCCAATTTTAGTGCTCATGGAAAGAACGATACAAGAAAGCGAAGAGATAATTACCTTTCTGTTTGTTATCACTTGTCTTTATGCAGAACAGAAAATTCAATGAAACATATGCCAACTGATGGAACTCTTGATGATTCTTTTATTGTGACTGGGGCTAACCTCACTTCTGCAATCAAAAGATCAAACAATTGGTCAAATTGTGTAACCTTCAGTGAAATCAGCAAAGAAATAGAACAAAAATATTGTCTGACTGTCTGTGAAGGACTGAGAATCACGGAGCAAGCCAAAGAGAAAATGCGTGAGAGAGGGAGATAGGGGGGTTTGAGAGCTCACTGTCGAGTGGGTTGCCGGAGTGGGTAACGGTGGAGAGATAAGGGATCGAGTTCTTGTTGGCGTGAGACCGAGCGAGGGTGAGATCGAGCGTGAGATAGGGAGATGGGGGAGACGAGAGAGTGAGACGAGAGAGGGGCACGGCTGCTGAAGGCTGAGAAGAAGAGATTAGGGCAAATTTCAGGAAGAATGAGAGATTGGGGCAATTTTCGAATGGGGGAGGGATATAAACTTTTGAGAACAAATTTTGGGGTAGGGTTATTTTAGGGAATGCATAGGGGCTACAAATAAATTAAGGGGGCTTACTTATCACAGGGGGTGGGCTAATAGCTTGAGGGTGTGTCAACATCCGCTCCCAATTAATAACTAAATATATAACTTGTGCTTAAATAGGCCCAAGTTATATATCTCGTAACAATTTGGTTTTAATTTTGGGGAATTTGTCCTAAGGTTCTCTTTAATAAGATTTTCATGCCAAAAATCCTCCCAAAAGATCTTTAATGCCAAGAGTCCTTTTTTGTATGAATTGGATAAAAATGTCATTCCTTTCCCAAACTTTTCAACCTTAACCTGGAGTTCACTATCTCGGACACTCAAGGTCACTATGTTGAAACCTGAGTTCACTACGCCGAAAACCCGAGTTCCTACGCCAGACCCCGGAGTTCACTAAGACGGAACCCTGAGTTCCTATGTTGGAAACCCAAGTTTCTATGCCGGAATAGCAGTTCACTACCTCGAAATTGAAAAAAAAATACAAGAAAAAACAATCTCGTTCTTTTTCCTCCATTTTCTCACCAACCAAACACAACAGAAACACTTTCTTTTGTTCATCTCCCTACCAGATCTAAATCTCTATCATTTGTATCCTATTAGATCTCTATCATTTGTATCTCCTCGGTAGGTGAGAACTCTACTGCCAATATTGGGCCAAGAAAGAAGGGATATCTCCATTTAATTTCATGGCTGCCTTTACCTCTCTCTTTCTCTCTCTCTTCATGGTAAAGATCTCTAGAAAGCAGTAGGTGGATGAAGATTACTCTTGTCCATGATTGATGCAAATATATTGTTATTTTATTCTTTTCTATTTTTCCATGTTCTGTCATTGGTTGTAGGTGCTTTATAAGTTTTGTGATATAAATTAATGGCAAGCAACAAGATGCACAGAAGAGAGAGATAGAGATGTGAGGTGGAAAGTGATGCACCGAATGGAAGAGATGCACCCAAATCACAAAATGAGAGATGCACAAGATCTGACCGGCGATGATCTCATTGCTGCCCCTCCTCCCTTCCACGCTGATCTCTCTCTTCCTATATCTATCTCTCTCTTTTTGCCTGTATCTTTGGCTTTTAATAAATCATATGGATATTTGATTTTAAGCTTGACTAAGAAGAAACGTCAAAAGTACGTAAGAAAAAGGGAATGCGTCGACGTCAAGGAAGGGAGAGAAAACAGAGAATGTGGGATGAAGGTCGTGGAAGAGAGTGGGAAGGGGAAGAGCAATTTTGTCATAAAAAATATGAACTTTAAAAAAAAAAAGGACTTTAGGCTGCAAATTTCTTTTAATTAGGACTTTTGAAAGAAAAAAAACAAGTTAGGTAGGACTTTATCCAATAAGAAACTCTAAAATAGGACTTTTGGCCAATTATCAGTTTAATTTTGTAGCCTCTTGTGACTTTGTCTCCTTAAATGTAAATACAATGCCTTAATATAGAGCAATGCTATTTTATTCATCTATTTTCATTTACTGTAATTGGCATATGATGTATGGTTCACATCAAATAAAATAATATCTTTATTTTCAAAATCATAAAGACATGGAGGTAGCTAGCCATGCATAGTTTTGGTTGCAAAATTTGCCTCCCCGTAACAAAATGAAAGCTTGGCACAAGTATCTCAAATGCATCAGGCAAAAGGGGAGCCAAAGCCAAATTTGAGCAATGCTAATGATCCCATCTACTATTCCCATTTTAGACTCTCGTCCACGTGTTTAATTAAGTGTAACATCAGCACAATGAAAATATCCCTGAGTGTATTTTAACTATCCAGATTGTATTTTCACTGTCCTGAGTACATTTTCACTGTCCAGATTGTATTTTCACTATCCTTAGTACATTTTTACTGTCTTTAGTATATTTTCACTGTATTTTTTGTGTGTTTTTGCTGTATTTTTTGGGTTTTCACTGTCTTTTTTGAATCTTTATTGTGTTTTTTTTTTCTTTCACTATTCGTTTTATTATTATTATTATTATTTTCATTGGCTGATAGTAAATAAGAAAAAAGAGGTTCTTTTTGGGTTTTTATTATTATTTTTTATTTTTACTGTTTTTTTTTATTATTATTGTGGTCTTTTTTTTTTTGGTTTTCACTGTTAGTCTCTCTCTCTCTCTCTCTCTCTCTCTCTCTCTCTCTTTTTTATTTTTTTTTTTTTCTTTTTTTTTACGTACATAGGGGTGGCAAGGTGAGTCGAGGGTTTCATCCTCTTTTATATTTATAAATGTGTTTTTCAATACTCTCTCTCTCTCTCTCTCACACACACACACACATTGCCTAAAGAGATTGTGTGGCAATTCTAGAATTTAGTTAAGGTGTGCTCAAAACCAATTTATCTATCTAATTCTTGTTTAGACAAGTTTATATCTGAATGTTTTCATTCCATAACATGTTTATTGTCTAAAACTGAGTTTTCTCCTCATTCTTTTTTAAATATTGTTTAGTTCAAACCATTCTATAATTGTATATATACTAGAATTGCTTCTTCATAAAATAAGCCATCCAAATTTAGTTAATAAATCAAAATAAAAAAATTTGGAAACATATATAAATAAATGAATAAAGAGTAAATTGCATCTAAAGAGATAACTTTTGAAAATCACATTCCTGGAAAGTTAGTTCCACTAACTTTAAAGTTTTAAAATCCTATCTTATCTATACCTATTTTATCGTATTGAAAACCATATTTCTAATTAAAAATAGACAACCACTAAAGTTTGAAAGAAAAATTTTAAACTTAATTTAATCCTCAGAATTTATTTATTTCTTTATTTCAATTTCAACTTCATTTTAAAATTGCAATCTTATAACCCATGTAACCTTAAAAAAAATTTAATAAAATTGGCATTAGTATTCATTAAAATGCTTTTTTTTATTTTTTATTTTTTATTTTTAAAATCACTTTTTTCCAAAGGACTTAAGTTAAACCCAGGTTAATTATTCTAGAGTCCAAGGCAGTTTGTCTTCTGTATGGGGCCAGCGCTTGCAAATAAGTCAAAAGGTCTAAAGATTTCGTCTCAGGTGAACCGGCCTGTGTGGCTTTTATATATGGGTAATTTGGCCGGAAGTCCCACATTAAAGCCGTTTGATAGCAAAAGTCCTCCAAAAAAATATTCTTTGTGAAAAGTCCTTTTGACATAATTCGGACAAAATTACCCTCCTTCTATTTTTTTTTCCCACAGGTTAAGTTAGCTTATATAAACAAAAGCTTATATATATATATATATATAAAGTCATTCTATTATGAGGCCCACCTTACGCAAGGTTGCGTAAGGTCCCCTCCATATGGCCAATTTTATATGACAGTTCGTAAAACTGACCGTTGGATTAGATGTCCATCTTCTGTATGTCATGCTTGCAAAAAATCACAGTGATCCGACGGTTGGTTTCTGAGAAAATTGACTTTCAAAAAAACTGGAATTCAAAGAATAAAATATGGCAGTTTTTTTCCAGTTTTTTTCAAAGTCATTTTTCTTAGAAACCAACCGTCGGATCACTGTGATTTTTTGCAGGCATGACATACAGAAGATGAGCATCTAATCCAACGGTCAGTTTTACGAACTGTTGTATAAAATTGGCCATATGAAGGGGACCTTACGCAACCTTGCGTAAGGTGGGCCTCATAATAGAATGACTGTATATATATATATATATATATATATATATATATATGCCGCCGATCGGTGCTTAGAACTTGAATTACCCCCTCCTTCTCTTACACACAGTGTGTGTATATATATACACATACACAGTTTACAATTTACAGTAGAAGGAGGTGAAGAAAAAGAAAGAAGAAGAGAAGCAAAAGCTTCAATTTCATAGTCTTCACTGGCGATGTGAGACAAGATCTGTATGTGGTTCTCTACCTCCGACCGCAAATTGGAATGCTCCATCACACAATCTGCAGGTTCGAGCAGAAGTCGCAGGCAACGAAAACAAGATCTGTAGGTTCTCTCTGTTAGAAGTATGCCCTAAAACCAATCCTAAAGGGCATATTAATTTCATATTATCATATTTCGAAGGTATAAATTTTCTTATGTGTTTAAACATATATAATAAGGTCTATGAATAAATGATAAGATAAATATACATCTCAAATTGTTGAGATAGAGAGGCTGATATTTCTATACACATTTATTCTAAAGAGTTCCAACTCATAGGTTTATTAAAGTGGATATTATAAACCATTAAGAGTAGCACATATTTCATAACTAACTCCTATATGAGGATATGTGGTCTTTCCTATCAGTGTAGTGACACTTTAGTTAATCTGTGGGTGCATATTAGAGAATATGAACAGTGAACATGATCTACGATAATATTTCCTATGAAAGTTTTGTCAAAAGAATATTCTTATGTTACGTCCATTTAATTGGTAGTCCTTAGACCTAAGACACCATAGCTGTCTTATGCATATGTTACTAGAGTTTGATAGTATCTCGTACAGCCTTAACCATAAGGTTGTAATCGTTACTCATTGACTCTAATAAGTTATGTATGAAGATAGATGGGTGTGAAATAAGGAATCATCACTCTCACTTGATGAGAGAGAATGTCAGGATTAGTTCACAAAGATAATTCTCAAAGTGAATATCTGGCCAGAGTGATAGATAAACAGTGAAAAGAGTTTCACTGCATTTACCTTATTGAGATTATATTTTGTGGAACATATATCAAGTTGTTAAGATAGGATTTGACCGATAACCATATCTATTATCTTAACAGTGACATTAGAGGATAAAGGATTAAGTACATGAAGGGTTCACATAGTTCTACTATTCACTCAAACCTAGGGCACGTCATGACACATTGCTAGACGTCACTCATGACCAGTGAAAATCTATTGATAAAATGTTATCAATGAGGGCATAATTGGAATCGTTCCAATTGAACCTTAAAATAGAAAGTTTTTATTTTAGGAGACATTGAGATGTCTCTGTCCACTGCTAGGTTGGGGTGAACCGGTCACACACAAACAAAGAACATAAGTGAGTCTCTTAAATTAAAGAGAGTGGGGAATTTCCTAATTAATAATTAAACTAAAGCCTTGTTATTAATAGTTAATAATTAAGGAGTTTAATTATAATAGAAAATAAATATTAATAGAAACCCTAGTGGTTCTCTATAAATATAAGGTGGTGGGTCAATGCTAGCACAAGGTAACCACTCATCAAAAGAAAGGAGGCACAAATTAGAAGAGGCAACCCTAGGGTCGACCCCTATACTTCCTCCCCTAGCCGTGAGCTCCCTATCCCCTCTTCAAGCTTATCTCTTCTATTGTTTGAGAAGTGCAAGGGTTTTTGAGGCCTTGTTTTCGTGTGGATACCATCGGAGGCTTCATACACTTTGAAGCTCGAGGAAAATTACATCGAAAGGCGAAATCAAATAAGTATGATTTAAGTTGTTAAATATATACTCTTGTTTAATATATACATGGTTCCATGCTTGTTCGAATCCATCCTGGATTTCGATAAAGGATTCAAAATTTTAAATGTATTTTACTATGTCTTCCGCTGCGAATCCGGATTCATCGAACTCCTTTCACTCTCACCTCTACGAGCATCACTGTAACATAACCTGCCGTCTACCCTAACTAAGTGATCAAGACGCCGTCAATTAATGCCTAAAGAAGAAGAAGACACTGTCGGTGCTCGATCAAGACGCCGTCCATGGACTCTGTTTCTTTTACCGTGTTTGATAAATTTATGTGCTATATTGTTGCATCAGTCAAATTGGAGATGTTAAACTAGTCAATACTTCCATGCACCGATCTGTAAGTGAAGATCATCGATGATCTGCCGTTCGTTCCTCCCCCGGGGGACTACCACTGCTTCTGTGTTTTTATTGTACATGTGTTTTTACTGTGTTTTTACATCGGAGATGTATTTTTACTGTACATGTGTTTTTGGAGATGTGTTTTTACCGTGTATGTGTTTTTAGTAAAAATAGATAGTAAAAATACTAAAAATGGATGGTAAAGACTATAAAAATACTAAAAATGGACAGTAAAAATGCTAAAAATACTAAAAATGGACTGTAAAATTGCTAAAATGCTAAAAATGGATAGTAAAAATACTAAAAAATCGACAGTAAAAATACTAAAAATGGACAGTAAAAATACATTTACGGGTAGTTATGTCATTTTGAAAATTATTTTTAAAAATTAGGACTTTTCGCATGAAATAAATCTTAATTAGGACATTAAGAATGTAAGAAATTTTAGAATGACTTTTTACATTAAACTTTTATAGAATAGGACCTCTCACCAATTTCCCCTATATATATTGATGATGAACAACATACTTGAAAACCATATCTTTTAGCACTTAATTTTGTGACATTATCTATACTAATATATAAAGCTAGTACTGGAGTTTGGTGTGTCATCACATTTACTTTCCATAATTATCATTTTTACCAATATTCGAAAAGATATATTTATAAAAATAAAAGAGTATATATGGAATTTTTATAGCACCCACTACTTTATAATTACCATATTTCATTTCTCTAACTAACATTTTAGTAACTATTTTTTTAAAATTCAAATTTTTATACTCAATTACTATTTTTATTTTTTAAAATTATTTTTTTTTCTTTGCACACGCATCGTGTATGCTATGAATCTAAGTTGTAATAATGCCACCAAAAAAAAAAAAAAAAAAAACCCTTTTTTTAAAGCGATCAAAAAAGAAATACTCCCTCCGTCCTTGAAAGATAGACCACATTTCCTTTTTTGGTTATCCTAAAGATAGACCACATTCCCTTATTACCCTTATTAATTAACCTAGTTCCACCTCAACATGCGTGCATTAGTGTTGTTTAATTGTAGGAAAATGGTAATTTGGAAAAGAAAAAATAAAAAAGGCAACAAGTCAATGCATTCATGTATGTTCTTAATATGCGTGCATTTTGGAAGTGACCTATCTTTCAAGGACGGATGGAACATATATATATATATATATATATAGGTGTCAAAATAGGGTATAAGGGAAACGTGTCCCATATATATATATATATATATATATATATATATATATATATATATAAGGGGAACACTAATGACCAATTTTATATGACTGTTCATAAAACTGACTGTTTAGATTAGATGTCTCTCTTCCGTATGTCATGTCTACAAAAAATCAAAGTGATCCAACAATTAGTTTTTTAAAAAATATCTAAAATTTTGACTCAATAAAATTATAATTATGAGTAAGATCAAGAATTATAATTATGAGTAAGATCAAGTGATGAACATTCACTCTGCATTCATTAATACTCAAATAATTGAACAGCTAACTAGCCTCACAAAATAATTGAAATATTGAACCACTACTCAAAGCAACTTCAACTTGCCTTTTTTGTGTGTTGAAGGAGGGGGGGCTAGCCAAAATAATATTTTGTCTCTCCAATTTTCATAGGCAAAGAATTGTGCATTTCAACTATAGTTTAATATTTTTTGAATTCAAATTACATTGGAGATAGAGATTCGTAGAAAATTAATGAGTGGTAAGAATTTGTTGAGCTCTCTTCCTCCTTGCCCTGCTAAATTTATTTTTCCACATGAAAAAGGACAAAATGTGAATGTTATTTTTGGATTTTTCTCAGCAAAATGCTCAAGACAAGTTCTTAGTTGGTTAATATATAAATTATCTTTCATTTTTTTTGAAGTAAAGTTCACAACCCGATAGAACAGGACTCGAATTCTCTCTCACGGTGTCTACCGACTAACGGCGAGAGGAGCTTCCTAGTGACATTCACCGGACTCCAGCAACATCGGCATAGCTCCGACAACTTGACAAATTCCGACAAAGTTCCAGTAAAACTGCTACAGTGAAAAAATGAGGTATTTCTTTCGTTCCTTTTACTTCATACTTTTTGCAGTTTTCTTTACCATTTGAGCAATTTCTTATTTTAGAATTTCCGAATTATTTTATGATATATTCACACCAATCCTGCCAAGGATGAAAACAGAAGTGAAGGGAAGAGTGACACCAACTGTTTGATAAAATGCTTGAATGAAAAAATAAAACTTGTGTGTGTCACTGCATGTGTTCTTGAATGTGCCCTTTTCTTCTTCCAGCTGATTGTAGATGGGATGATTGTATTCTATCAATTGCTAATGGATTAAATGATAAAATTGTGCCAATTACGAATCCCATGACATAATTTTACCTCTACCACTGCAAACTCATAAAAGCTGTACCTAAATCTTAGCTATAATTAATAAAGGGGCCTCAATCTATCCGTGCTAGCTTACCTGGTCAATGTCATATATCCTAATTCTGTTGTTATTTTAGTTTTGAATTTTTTTTTTTTTTTTTTTATTTGCCCATTTTATGACTAATTTTTTTATTGTTTGGTGTTTGATGACAGAATGCACAGAGATGCAGAAAAGAATTTGAAGGATGATCTATACCAGATTCAAGCACCCTTTCAATTTGAGGAACAAGGTGCTGCCAAGAAGGCTATGAGTTCATGTATGCAAGAGGAGGACTCTATTGAAAAAATAAAGGAGTTGCAGGCTTATATTGACAAGGTATATTTCACGTAACAAGTTATACCTTATTCTCCTTTCTTCATTTTCTGTTCCCTATGATGTTTGAGTTGGTCATTATCTATGGCTGTGCCTCATCTTTGATGGTTAACTAGATCTAAATTATTTACATCTCTGGCTTTATGTCTCTGAAATTTATTTATTCTGGGCATTCATAAATCCATGTGAAAATGAATTGAATTTATTTGGCTTTCCATATGTTTTGTAGGCACATGTATACAACTGAAGTGTCCATTTGGCATTTCTTGATCAAATACCCTAAAAAAGGCCAGTTCTTGAAATTCTGTATTGAGTTCTTTCTAACTTTACATTATTTAATTAGTGAAGTGTCCTTTGGCATGTCCTTTCTTTATTTAAAAAAAATACCCTGAAATACTTTAGAATGAGATTGGAAGTTCAAATGGGTTCATTCTGATTTACATAGCATTTGATCACTGATTTACATAGAACATTTGACCACATGAATTTACCATTCTAAATGAGTGTATTGAACAAAATATCAGTCATCTTACAAATGATGATTTGAAAATAAAATTTATCCCATCTCATCGTTGTGGTGATGGTTCCCTTTGTTTCTTTTCTTTTTCGTTTTTTTTTTTTTTTTTTTTTCTTCTTCTTCTTTTGAATGGCTGCATTCATGATCATAAATTTTTTTACTTTCAAATGCTGTTTTGAATGCAGTGGCACCATTCAAATTTGATTGGGGGACCCAAACATGTCTTCGGTGTATGCTTAAGAATTAACTACATATACTAGCCAGTATGTTCAAAGCCAATTCCAATCACCACGAGATTTATACCTCATGTCGCCATGGTTGTGCTGCTGTCCTTTCTTGTGTGAAGCAGAATAATTCATTGTAGATGCAGACATAATCAATTCACCTCAACTGAGCGCCATGTTTAATAAAATACAATGATTTCATTTTATGATGTTTCCTGATGCCCCGATTAATACACCCATTTCAAAGCTTGAAACAAGGGTTTGATGCAATGATGAGTGTTTTTGAACTCCTTAATTCCAGTCTACTTAACTCAGAGGTTTTATATATTTCGGATTTGTCATTTTTCTTTTTGTTTATCCTGTGCATGGGTTGTTGGTCTTGAGCTTCGCGATGCTTTTCCTGTTGCAGGTGAAGAAGATTGTGAAACCAGGTTGCTCACAAGAAGTGCTCAATGTGGCCTTGGGTTCCATCTCATCACTTGTCAGCATCCTCTCACACTTGTCTTCCGCATCAAAATTTCATGCCTCACTGTAAACAGATTTTCCTTTGGCCATGTAATTAACAAAATCCTGCCTATAAGGGCAGTACTGACATGTTTTCCTTGCGACGAAAGCTATGTAATTAACAGAATTCTGCCCATAATGGCAGTACTGAAAATCATGGGTGTTGTAGAATTCTGCCCATTAACAGAATTGGACAGAATTCTTTGTTGATTTCCTTTGGAACGTATGATTCCCTACTTAAAAGCACCCACCCATTGGCATACCACATCCACAACCACATCAAAGATCAAGTTTTAACCATCTTCCTGAAGAACCAAACATTCCTCAAAAGTTCATTAAAAGAGCACCCATTGTGTGCAAACAACATGCATGTACTACAATTTGCATGGAGGGAGGAGAATAAATGGTTTTGGTACCTACTTTTCAAGAAGTAATGAGTTTCAAATTTGACTCCAACGATCACCAGCTGGGTATTTCCAAGCGCTATGCAGATTGGGCAATGGGTGGTGGTCTTACCCATGTTTGGAAATTGATAGTCAGGATGCTTGAAGGCCAGAAAAATATTCATCCATGTGATGAACAAGCTTTTGGCCAGCTAGTCTCACTTAGGTGACAGCAAGGGCACCTAAGGAAATTTGCTTGGTTACCACTTGAGCTAATATGACCCCGGTGTGGAGCCTGCCACAAACTCTCTGATGCCAAAGTCAGGAGAGTTAAGTAGAAGACATGGAAAGAAGAGAGTCGGAGTTGTGTGATTGCTTAACCTTGACTGCTTTAAGGGATGCCCTCTTATAGGGAGGTTGCTTAATGGGAGCAATCTTAGGTGGTAATGGATATTGTCCCACTTTTTGCCATCTGATATTGTTTCCTCTAATCGCGTGGCATTGATTATGACGAGATTGGTTGGTGGAGGTGCGTGAGCTTTTTTTTTGCTCAAGGAGTCGACTTCATTATAGCGGACCTAAGGAGCGCTATCGGTGTCCAATTGTCCTTTTCCTTCTCCAAAGGTTATAGGCAGTGTTCAGCTGGGGAGGGACTCTTCATGCTCCCCTATTACCATTTCGGCGTAGTGCTTTTGTGAGTGGAGTGGTTTCCTAATCATCATTGCTGGGTGTCACAGTCCTACAGTTTCATTGCAGTGGACGTGCGGCATCAACACTCTTGTCAAGACCAGCCTTACACCATCTGAGTCTGTTTTAACTTAGACTTCCACAAAGTGCCCCGCATTAAGCCAATAAGAACTGCTCACATCGAGTCCCGTTAATAGCAACACACTACCCATGGCTTACTGATAGCTTCATAGTGCAAAGGACTCGCCCAACCAATACGGTTCCCTTGTCATAAAGGCCTCTCGCCGCTTGTCTCTCAACAATACAAAAGTCTCCAATCAAGTTAATATCATTGCGACACCCGTAGTGCCATATGTGCGCTTCGAATAGCTGGGAGGCATGCTAGCACTAACTCGACATAGGCTTGCGCCCATGTTAGGCACACGAGGTCTTAGCTCAGAACCTCAATGGCCTACTCAACCCTGTTGCCCAACTGAAGGTATTTATGTAGGGCTTAAGCCACTCGTAGCACTAAACCTCCAGACTGGAAGCTGCGCGCAATGCCTGCCCTTGAGGCATCGTCCATTGTGCTCTAGCACCAATGGAGACATTAGAAATCCCCTTTAGACAACCTAGGCCCGACCCCGTGTTGCCACAGGTTAGGCTCGCTTAAGGCACCAAGGCCTCAGGGGAGGTGGAGCTTACCTGCTATCCCCTAAAGAGCTTTCTATGCATTTGAAGACTTGTGTGCTGGAGACATCATTTGGAAATTAAGGGTCCACACCTCCTAATAACCCAAGCTTGACGCCAATCAAAGCGTGGCACATCCATGCGTGCCTAATGACCCTCGTTGTCCGATGGAAAGTCCCCCAAGACAAGAGTCACGGGCACTTGGCCTCATGCCAAAGTGCGGACCGTGACACTGTGCTCCGTTTGGTAGGAGGGATGAAAAAATAGAAGGAAGGAAAGTATGAGGGATGGGCTTTCCTTCCTCAGGGGAGGGAAACCCTTTTTCCTTCCCGTCGTGTGTTTGGTATGATGGATGGAAAAGTGGTTTCCTTCCTTCCATGTGTTTGGTAAATTGGGAGGAGGGAAAGGAAGTAAAGCACCTAAATTACAATTATACCCCCACATATATTTCACCAAAATGACATTATACTACTAAATTCTAATAACCATTAAAAAGATTCAGTTATATGTTCATAATTGAGAAATGATAATTTTATAAGTGAGTCTCCGATGAGAATTTTTTTTAAATTACTTTTTGTCAGAAAAACAAATTCTAATATTTATGAAATTCTCTTTCTCAGCTCCTTCCCAGGAAAGGCTGGGGGGTTTAAACCAAAAAACTGATGTTAAAATGGTCTTTTCAAAGCCCACATAAGCTGATCTCCAGTTTTCCTTCCACTTTTCCGCCCGAAATTGGGCGGATTGAATACCTCCCTTTTCCCCCCCATTTTTGCCTCCACTTTTCCCTTCCCTCCATACCAAACATGTCCCAAATCTCTCTTCCCTCCACTTTTCCCTCCTCCCACTTTTCCCTCGTAACAAACAGGCCATGGGTATTCCTTAGCGTGTGAAGGAAAAAAGGCAAGTGGGACGACATTGGTGCATGTCCAGTTCGCATTTAATGCTCTTACACAGCCTTCTTCAACATTTAATGGGTAATCGGCCCACGACTTGGTAACAAGCTTTGTTTCATCCGATTAGTGGAGTAGAAGGCTGTTAGCCTTTTGGTTAGATGCTTTGGCTGAACTGCCTATTTAGCAACGCCTACCGGTGGATGTGGCTCCCAAATTGGCCCCATTTTTGCATTTTCCCAATCATTGGGAAAATTACAAAAAGTAGTTTGTAGGGCGACGCTTATTTAATCCTACCACTCCACTTTCTGTGTGATACTAGTTATTTCTTCCATTTAAGGCGTTGTGTTTCATTTTCTCCGATAAGCTTATCAGTTCCTAGCGTATTTTGTACTTATTTCCTGCTGTGATCATGGGACCAGAATCTAGAATCTCAGAGTTCTACTCCAAGTATGCCATTTCGACCGTTGTAAGGGTCTAGGTTCCTAGTGAGGAGGAGGAGAAAACCTCTCAGACGAGATCCCCAGACTTCTCCTTCATTCGGCCTATTCAAAGCTGGATTGTGCCTACCCTTTCTTGCTCTGATCTATAAGGTTCTATGCAATTTTTATTTGGCTTTTACCCAAGTGAATCCTGTAACGTCCTAACTTGGCTCTATATCGAACTTCCTAGGCAAGTCGACACATGACATGCTGGAGGTGACAACCTGTAATGTTTATTCACATATCTATACAAGGGTGAAGGAAAAAATATAAAAAATGAGATGGAGTGTACATGAACCATGTCCCAATATGTCATATATCTATAAAAGAAATAGTTCAAATATCAATGCCAACATCTTGGCATATGGGTTGAAAACATATTACCAAAATCTGATAAATAACAAAATATAAATATCCATAGTAGATATCACAAGACTCAGACCTCCATTATGGTTCTTATATTGACTTATTTATTTAGGAAAGCTTTCATACCTTATCTTTAGGGTTAATGACCTTTTTGTACCCTGAATTTTGAAGGGAATACCAATGTGGTCCCTAACTTTAGTTTTGCTTGATTTAGTCCATGAATTTTAAAAGTTGTACCAATATAGGACATAAACTGACGGAACCAATATTCCACTAATTAAATATCACGTGGCTGTCTACGTGACAGTCATGTGGGTCTGACGTGGCAACCACGTGGATCTGACATGGCTTAAGTTGGCTGATTAATCACATTTTAGTACCTTAAGTTGGCTGATTAATGGCAACTTAAACCACGTCAAATCCACGTGGTTGCCACGTCAGATCCATGTGGTTGCCTCGTCAGACCCACACGGTTGCCCCATAGACAGCCACGTGACATTTAACCGACGGAATGTTGATTCCATCAGTCAATACTTACATCGGTACAACTTTTAAAATTCATGGACTAAATCGATCAAAATTAAAGTTTAGGGACCACATTGGTATTTTCCTTAAAGTTCAGCCTCGTAGCATAACTTTTCTATGTACAGTTACGATATGAAAAATGATTCAGGTACAATCTTATTACGTTTCATAAGACAATTAAAGGAAACATAGTTTAAATTTTTTATTATAATTTTTTTATGATGGGTAAGTCTTTTACCAATCAAAATGCGACACGTGAAGGAGACACAAGCTCCATAAGTGCCATGGGCAACTAGAGTCTCGTGAAAAAGTCGACTTTTAGTCCATTAACCTTGAAACCCACTGAATCAACCCAACACCAATAAAAGCTGTCATCGGAAGCCCATCTGGCCAATTAGAGTCCTACCTACCATACGACTTGGAGACCCAATTTGCTACTCCAATAAGGCTAGCCCACTAAAGCAAAACCCAAGCTTTGAGCACCACATCGCGGGAACACAAACCCTAATAGCTCTCCGAACTTTTCACCTGAGAACCCAAAGCAATGCCACCTTTCAGCAAGCCAGGCACTCGATGAAAGATGAGTCCCATACATTTATGGTGATGAGATCTTTGAGGCCATTGCTAGAAGCATAATTTAGTGCCTACAATAGCTTTAAACAAAGCCTTCCGTTCTTACTAGGCTTGACCCTAGAAAACGACTCGATGAAGAAGACTATCCATGGGCAGGGGCGGACCCAGGATTTTTGTGTTAGGGGGGTTAACCCTTTTTTTCTTGTTATCCACTCTTTCAAGAGAATTATCAAATACTAAGTCTTCAAAAGGCACATAGAATACACATAACAAACACTAATGAAACATGAAATTTAACAAGAAAGTGTAAACAAATGCAAGTGATATGCACAACTATATAAAGATTCGACCAAAATAAAAGAAAATATATATCCAATCATTACAAAAGACTAGTATAAAATAAATAAATAAAAATACATTATTTAAGCTGCACCCTACGGTCCTTGAGAGAATAGAAATCGTCAATTATTGAGTCTGAATAGATTTTTTCTAGAAACTCTTTCTCAATGTACAGAACCATAGAATTTGCCAAAAACTCATCCCCATCTTGTTACGAAGTGTAGATTTAATAAGATTCATAGCTGAAAATGCTCGTTCTGTAGTTGCAGTGGAAACCAAAAAGGTCAGAACAAGACGAATCAACCTATCAATAAGATGGTAATCACGTGACTTCTTTTCCTTAGCCAATCTTATGCATAACTCGAAAATTGTAGATAAATTCTGAAATTTCTGATGACGAGGTATGTCAAGCTCGTAATGTATTAACTGACTTCTCAAGTGATTCATCTCTTGATTAGTAAAATCAGCACAATAAAACTTCTGTGCAAGACTGCAAATTTCTTTACTTTTAAAGGATTTAAATCCATCAATAGGATCCAAAACCGAACTAAGGATAATGAGTTCTATTGCCCCATCATTGAATCTACTAGTCAACTCCAACAATTGATGATCTATCACTGCATTGAATATATCTGTGAACCAGCCAACCTGGATTGGGAGGCCCTCTCGTTCACTCTTAGGGGGTGTTTATCTTGAGTGGATTGTGGATGATGTTTATCTGTCTCGATTTATCCTTCTCTATTATCCACATTTATCCTTCTCTATTATCCACTCAAGATAGGGTTTTTGAAAAAAGGATAAGAGTTTGTAAAAACTAGGAGTCGCCACCTTATTTTTAGGGAACAAGGAAACCACAAAAAAGAGTTTTATTTTCAATAAAACATTGACCCCATATTTTTGAAAAGCATGGTCTTTCGAATCAAAGTTGGATTCGGGGGCTAGGTTACGAAGTGGGAAGGTTCCAAGGAACTCCTTGTAGGCACCCACCTCGCCCTAATTAAAGGTCTCCTAATTAAGTTTGGGCTTTATAAAAATCTTTTCAAAACAATCCTAGTATATCTAATCAACCACAAAATATAAATAATAATATAATAATAATAATATATAGTACAAAAGTATACACAATCCTAAGGGTCTTAGGAGACTAGAAGTCAACCTAAGATTGGACTTGCGCCCTATTGACTGCCTACGTACCTAATCAATTGCTTGATAAAGATCAAAGTCCACGTAGTTCGATTACATAGGACTCTCCTATTGTAACAAACCACATAATCGTAGATATTCTATCTTATCTTGGACTCTAGCTTCGAGAGTTTGAGTTGGATCAAAACACTTGTTATGAGAGATGGAATTTCATTCCATTTTGAATTCTTTCAAAATCACTTTTTAGAATTATTCTCAAAGTAGAATCCTAGGTAAAATAGAACTCCATTCTTATTGTAATTCTTACAACAAAGAAGAGTCCTAAGTGGGATCAAGTGACCCCCCTAATCCTAGGGTTTCTAGCTAATCCTAGGTTAGCCTAAATACCTAAAATACTAAAATATGCATGCTGAAATTTCTGGAAAATAAATAAAATAAATAATAAAAAATGTAAACAATGCATGAAAATGTCCTAAATGCAAATCTAAGTTAGCTATGTGAACCTAGGTATGTTTCTATGTTGATTTTGGCCTAAAAAAATGAGTTTTAGTGCACTTTTAGGTCACTTTAAATCCATGGACAGATTTGAAAGTAATCAAAAAAATGTACTTAAAACTCTAAAACAATGAATAAAAATAGTAAAAGAATGCCCTAAATGCAACCTAATATGCATACTAAACTATCACCAAAACATAGCATCATAATCATACTTTATTTAATCACAAGGGAAGAGGCTTACCTTTGCATGCTCCCTCGAACACATTTTATATATCAATCAATCACTCCAAGTGATAAAAAATAAACCATGATAAGAATAATACTAAACTTAAAAAGATTAACAACCTAATATAAATGACCTAAACATGTATTCCTATACACTAATAATCCTATCATACATTCTAAATATGAACACTTAATCTTAAACTTTTAATATGGTATGACTAAAGAAGAATAGAAGAAGAGAAATATGCATACATATTTAAAAAATAAACTAGCCTATCATGCATGCTAAAGAAATATGGAACCTAAACTATGCATGCTAATAATGAACTATAGCCTATGCATGTATATTAATAATAAACTAAATCCTATACATACTAAGGAAATAAGAACCTAACCTAGCATGATTAAAGAAAAAGAATAAGAAGAAGAAGAAAAAAACTACTAACCTCTTTCTCTGCCTCCTTGCTTCAAGCCTTCTCCTCAAGCTCCAAGCCTTCTCCTCAAAGACGTTAAAACTTAAGCTAGAGTGCTATGGGGGAAGCTTGTGCAATTGCTCAAGCCTCTACTCTCCAAGATAGCTCTCTAAAGCTTATTCTATGTGTTGAAACTGATTCTAGGGCCCTCTATTTATAAGGAGGCCTGAGTTTGATCAATGACTGAGTTTAAATCTCATAGGAATGATCCAAGGGCTCAAAACCAGTCTTCCAAGGTGTTCATACTCATCCAAAAGTTCCCATAGCCGAACTAAACACATAGCAGGGCTTGGAAGAGTCCCGGGCAGAAAAATCACTCAAAACTGGCAATTATTGGCTGAGAGGATCGACAACCATCCACCCTAGGATGGTTGGCCGTCCCTAGGTGGACGGCCATCGGTCCTCCATGCAATTTTTAGCCTGTGTGGGTCTATCTCAGCCCATTTCGTCCCGGTTTCGACTTTTTTCGGTTTTTCGGGCCCGTTTTAAGTCCAAATTTGACGATTCAAGCGCCGAAACGATCGTGATTCAATTTTCCATATTTTAAGAAGTGTTTGAAGTGAAAATGCATTGACCGAGGTCAAAGGTTTAGGGAAAAGTCGACCGATTAGCTATTTAGGGCCTGTCGGGCCCAAATTAGGGTTTTAAAATTTGCTAACCGATTGCTTTCGAAATCATTTCTTCTTCTTGAAACAAGTTTAAAATGTTTTAGGAAAGTGTTTTGAAGCCTTTGAAGGCTTTGGTTTGATAAAAATATCGAATCCCGGTCGCTTCCGGTCGAAACCCTAATCTGGGCTTTGAAAGGGCCTTTCGAGCTTCAAGAGCCAATCATGAGCCAGAAAGCTCCACAGATCTTGTCATTGATCAACTTAGCTACCAAACACACTTTACATATCTATGCCAAAGCCTCGAGACAAGATCGACAGTCATTCAGGGCTTTTGTGATTCAAAGGACCAAACTGCCTTTCAGTCACAAAATGTCTTATTTTCTATCAAACCTGGCTCGGATTGCCATGAAATTTTGCAGGAAAGTTCCTAGACTCTCTAAAAACCTAATGCAAAAAGAACCGACTCAGTCTGACCTAAAAAAGGGGTAAAACTGGGAACTTAGGGTTTTGATACCCTTTTTCACCTTAAATCAAAGGCAACCATTCATGACCATACTCATGGTCAAAAATGGATGTCTACAATATCAAAGCGGTAATAATGCTCAAATGTGATGTCAACATTTTCTTAACGAGAATGAACCTCTTTGTAGGGAGCACCCATTTCACGTAAATTAATGCTATGATCTTGTGGACCAGCCTCGTGGCGGGGCTTTGATGGTGTGAGTCCACATCATCACCGGGCGATGTGATTAGGGGGGTTTAGAAAACAAACAAAGGAGTCGCCACCTTATTTTTAAGGAATAAGGAAACCATGAAAAATATTTTATTTTTTAAATCAAAACAAAACAAACTCCATTTTCAATGAAAA
>JAESVK010000170.1:826008-839707 GCA_017140935.1 Hamamelis virginiana
CATGGACATATGGTAGAAATAATTGGTAAAAATGGGGTGTCCACAGATCTCTATAAAATGAATCCACATGCATAATGAGAGCATCCCAACCATCTTTTCTTAAAGTCTGAAGAAGTGTTTTTGTAGTTGAACAAGGTCCATAGCATTTAGGATGTCTACAGATTTGCATTGCAATGCTTTGCAAAGCAAATTAGTGATTCTCATAATTCTATGCATTAAATTCAAAACAAATATGAATTCAAAAGATCTCATTGCCTTTAGAGCGCCAGTGGCTTCCGCACGTATTGTGTGTGCAGCTTCCTCCACAATCAAGCTGTTAAGAACTTTACATATTGCACCATACATCTCTACCAAGTTGCAAATAGAATCAAAATGAGAACTCCAACGGGTAGCTCCAGCTCGACACAAAACTGCTGTTCTGGTTAGCCCCTCTACCAGTCTCACGTTCACTAGTTGCTATCATTTGAGCATTCTCAATAGCTTGAGCAGATTGTAATTCAAGATGAGTACGTTTGGGGGAAGCACTAACAAGATTGACAATAGAAGTCAACTTTGAAAAGAATTCCCAAACAGCATACTCATTTCCAGCAGCTGCAACTAATGCTAGTTGGAGTCAGTAGGCAAAGCAGTGTGTAATATGCATATGGACAATCCCTAAGAAATAAGGCCTATAATCCATTCCATGCACCGCGCATATTGCTTGCACCATCATACCCTCGACCTCGCATATTCTGAATTTGCAAATTGAATTGAGAGAGGACATTGGATGTCTTTTGTTTAAGAGTTGTTGCCGTGGTATCTGGAACATGCGCAATCGCAAAAAAACGGTCTCGTAAATAACCATCAACATCAACAAATCTCAAGATAATGGCCATTTGCTCTTTATTAGACTCATATCTTGCTTCATCAACTAAAATAGAAAATTTGGCATCCCCAACTTCTTCACGGATCATATTTCTCACATTGTTATAAAAAAATATGCAATATCTCTTTTTGAATCTTTGGTGATGTGTACATTGCATTCTGTGGAGCATTCTCAAGGATAATCTTATCAATATCATTATTCAACTTTCCTTAATACTTTAACAATTCAATAAAATTTCCACGATTTTTTGAATCGGCGGCTTCATTATGACCTCTAAAAGCACACGCTTGAAAAGCAAGCCACCTAATGGAATCAATTGTTGTAGTAAGTCGTAACCTATTTTTCTGAATTTCTTCTGCAGATTGTGCATTGAGTAATTTGTCAACATGTTGAGTAACCTCCTTTAAACCACCCATACATTGCACAACATTGATATGAGGTGAAGTGGGGCCTCCCACATGCTTCAAAAAGGCACATCTACTGCCATCATTAACCTTTTTCCAATTGCTAAACCCTTTAACAGCAAACACAGTATGGATTGACATTTCATTTTCAAAAAGAAAACAAGGAAAGCAATATACTGCATCTTTTGAATGTGAATACTCTAACCAATGAAACCGTTTGAACCAAGAGATTTGAAATCAACGATATTGGCCACTTATCTTTGATTTTTTATACTTCTTCAGATAGGTTGATATGCCCCATTTTCAATATATAATCTTGTAACGACATCTCGTTGATTAACGAGATATTTCCATATTGGATCGCGTTTCTCAGGATCCCGTTCAAGAGTTGTATCATTAACTTCAATTCTTTGATATTCAGAAGGAGGTTGCTCATTAGGAATTGATGAAGAAGATGCATCATGTCTTTTGGGATCCCGTTCAAGAGATGTATCATTAACTTCAATTCTTTGAGATTCAGAAGGAGGTTGCTCATTAGGAATTGATGAAGAAGATGTATCATATCTTTTGGAATCTTGTTCAAAAGATGTGTCACCAACTTCAATTTTTTGAGATTTAGAATGAGGCTCATCATTAGGAGTTGATAAAGAAGATGCATCATGTCTTTTTGTTATGTTAACACTTAGTTTAAAGAAAGAAAGAAGCGTTTTTCCTTTCTTGCCTTCTTGATGTGCCATTATACTAATAACCTAAGAAATAAAAATTAACAATAACTAATATATATCATTCTTAAAAGGTGACAATGTGACATTCATTTTTAAATATAAGTATAAAAAATATATTAATTAAAAATCAACAACCAATCAATCAATCACAATAAAAGGGTTTTCAATTGGCTCACCCTCAACCTCCTACAACCATACTACAACAAATAATCACAAATAGGGTTTTCAATTGGCTCACCCCAAACCTCCTATCAACATTACAAATATATCACTAGCTAATTTTAATCAACTAATTAGATAAACAAAAATTATTTAATGAATATGAATAATAAAGTCACTTAGTCACATACCTTCTTGAAACAAGCTATTCTCTAATCCCAAGTATTTAAATGCGAAGATTGTGTATTTGTTTCTTTCACCCTAAAATAAATTATAGAAATTTTAAAACAAAAATATGAGAACACAATTGAATGAAGAATCTAATTAATATGCCATTTTGCAAGTGAAACTCATCTCAAATTAAAAGTTCAAAATCTTGTATTTCCTACACAATTAGCAACAATTAAATTAGCATCAAGTTGAAACTCATCTCAAATTAAAAGTTTTATTATTTTGAATAGTGTGAAATAACTTATCATCAATTAAACAAATATATTATTATTATTATTTTATATATATATATATATATATTACTTATCTTGTAGGTTGTAAACATCACTTCTAATGGTACTAAGTAGTGATGATGAAATTTAGCAAACTCACAAACACTACATGGGCTTCACCGATGCAACAGCCAACAATTATCCCACCATAGATATCACATAGAGAAGAGTACGTTTGGTGGAGTATGATTACACCTTCATGGTTCAAACCCCCTTAATTTGGAGAATATTTAGACTTTTTTGAGTTAGCTTGGGTCCTATTTAGTTATTAAGAAGCCTTTTACTTCTTGTTTGTAAGTTTCCTAACTTGACCAGATATATACTTTAGAAAGTAGGTATCACAGTTCTCTATATAAGCAAGCCTTGTAGATGCAATTACATACAAATTAACTAATGAAATTTTCTGCAGCTTTTACATTCAATTAATGGTGCGATTCCGCTGATTATTTTCTAAGTGAGACTCCTAAAAAGCCTCACGAGACTCTAAGGTCTATCCTTTCTCTCCCTCTCGTCTTTTTCTTCCTCTTCTTCTTCTTTATTTTAATTTATAGCACTGCTATACACTCTTTTAATCCAGAACCAACCAGTCAACCACAACAACCATATCCTTACATGTAAACACATCCCCATAAAAAAAATAAAAAAATTCATGAAACCCCATAAAAAAATTCATGAAACCACATACCTTAATATTTATTGTGATGGGGTCATGGGGGACCAACAAGAGAGAAAGTGAGAATCATGAGATGGGGCCATGGGGGACCATATGGGTGGAAGAGAAAAAGAAAAAGGAAGAGAGAGAAATAGAATGAGAAGTGGGAATGTGGGATTTCAATTTCTAGGGCACTGGGCAAAAGAAGACGAGAAGAGTGAGAGAGAGGGATTGGGATTTGGGTTGGGTTTAATTTTATGGATTTGAAATTTGGTGGGCTAAAATGATAATTTGGGCTTAGTAGCAGGTGGGCTAAAATTTGGGCTGGGTAGGCTAAAGGGCTTAAGTTCCAAAATTATAAGTGTGAAAAAAATTCTGGGCTAAAGTTGGGGTGGGCTACAGCCCTCCCCAGCCCCCTACATAGGTCCGCCCCTGTCCATGGGTCGCTCCACTTGCCCAAATGGAGACCTGAAACATAGCCTAAGCTTATAAATAGGGACCTACTCAAGGGCCAAGGTACCCAAGTTCACCCAACTCTTACTTCTCTACTTAGAGATCTCTAGCTAGTTCCTTAAATTCGGTGAGCTAACTTGACTGTTAGAGAGCCTTAAGCCGATACCACACTGGTACCACCTAAGCACTTGACTCCTCTTTCACCTTTCTTGTAGGAGCACATAGTGCACATAGCCCACGATTGAATGACGAGTTTTCTACATCAACAGTTTGGTGCCGTCTGTGGGAACCTAGATTTCTTCGGCTTACTGCCGATCGGATAAGAGTGTCTGTAACATTTTTATCTTCATTTTTCATATTTATAGTTGATGATGCTTCCAAAGCTAACTCCCACGTTTTTCATAGCTATATTTTAAAAATCTGACATTGGATCACTTTAATTTTTGGCATGCAAGACATTCATAAGTACAAAATCTAATCCAATTATTGGTTAGTTTTTCAAAATATGCATCCCACAACTATGTATGGACTTAATGCTTACATAACTTATGTAAGCATATATATGCTCACTTGATCGGGACTGGATATCTATCTATTATATAAAGAGCAGTACGCTGTTATGGCAGCCTTAAAATTCTTTTCTTCCTTCATTATTTTCTCTCCTTATTCTCTTATTCTTTATCCCTATTGGTTTTGGCTATACTTCAAAAAATTAATGATATGGCATTATATCATTGGTCCAATTAATTAATTGAAGTTTAGATTTTCAAGATTCTCTATTGGTATGAGTCCCATTTAAGTTTTCTTACTCTTTCCATAATTAATTCTTTTTCATTTTTATTTATTGTGGGTCTCATCTACTTTTCCCTTCTCGCTTTTTAATTATTTTTTATTTTCATTTTTTATTTTAAAATTGATTCCAGTATACTTTTTATTTTCTTTGTGCTATTTTAAAATTTTTATTTTTTTAATTATACATCCAAATTAATTTTCTTCAAATTCTTTAATTTTTAATTTTTTTTAATTATTCTTATGTATTAAAATATATACTTTAACCCTATAAATTTAATTACGATCAAACATTCAAAATCATATAATCAAAAAATATATGTTTTATACATTTATAATTAATTAAACAACATTTTATTGATAAGTCTCTCGCATTGCGCGGGTTTGTGCTTGTATGTATATAACTCACACTTTTTCTCTTTTAAACTCAATATTGGATTTGTATAAGAGTATGCAAGTTGGTTAAATGTGGCAGCATGCATGGCCTTTGCTTAAGAGAATTGGCTAGAAAAGGGAGTTAAGATGTGTTCAAGTTCACCCTCTTAACCATGAAGCTTAAGCAAATTTCAAGAATGGGCTCTTATAGGCTCTCTTCTTTTACTATGGCCCAACTCACTTAATTCAAATTGGGCTAAAGCAAACTAAACTTGGGCTGGTTCCAGGGTGATGGTTTTGTGTGTGTATATACACACACACACACATATTTTAACTTGAAACAAAAATTCAATTAGTAAGATTAAGAAGGAAAAATAAAATAAAATTAAGGGTCTTACATAGTTACATCTCAAATAATTAAATATTGAATAATTTAGACTCTATTTCTTATTTTGAAAACAAAAAATAAACTAGCATGAAAACTTTGTAACCGATTGAGTTCATAATTATTGATTTAAATTGTTTTTGTTAATTTAATTTTTATTTCTCTATTTTTTTGATTTTTTAAACAAAAATGTTTAACAACTTATTTTGAACATTTCATTATAGTTATATTGCTCAAATTATATTTAATTTTATTCCTTGAAAAAAAAAATCAGAAAAATTTAAGAAGGTTGGAGAGTGACACTGGATCTTGAATTGGTATGATAGCAGGTGCAGTACTTAATCACCATGCCATTTTTATTATTATTATTATAATTAAAGTAATTTTTTTGATTTTATTATTTTATTTTATCGCTTGATATAATTCACATCAGCACGAAACTCATGCATGGTGCTAAATGACATGTTGATGTGGATATGTACATATATACTTTGCATGCCAAGTCAGTCACCATAAGTCTTCTACACTACATCATACATTAATAATAAAGAGATCATAAAAGTAGATGTGAGAGTAACATTTCTAATAGTGTTTGTCCTACTTAATTTTCTTAATTTGTACTGCAATTCAATGGCTTAAAAGAGAAAAAAAAAAAAAAAAAAAAAAAAAAATATTTTTTTTTAAATTTTTTATTTTTTTTTATCTTTTTTAATTTTTTTAATTTTAACTTCAATTAAATGGCTTAAAAAAAAAAAAAAAAAAAAAAAAAAAACAGGATTTATTACTTTACTTATGATATTTGAGTAAGATCTTGATGAGATCTAACACTTTATCCTAACTTTTGCTGAAACCTAAATTAATGGCCAGTAAGTGAAATTCTTTTAAACAAAAAGAAATAAAAAAATAATTTTTTTAAAAAAGGTTAATTAATTACCCTCGTGCTTGATTAATTAATTTGGGTCGTCGTTGTAATAAACAATAGAATTGTTGTACTTCATTTTCATACTCTATATTTTTTTGCTTCCATAAAACATCTAGCTTTATGAGAAATCATCTTAAATTTAATATTTGACCTTATAAATTTCAACTGTAAAAAAAAGGCTTCATGTTTGAAATTAAATAAAGTATTGATAATAAATAGATGAGAGAGAGAGAGAGAGAGAGAGAGAGAGAGAGAGAGAGAGATTACATTATTATCATATTAATTATTTTCATAAACTGTTTAATTATGTTATTAATTTGATGATCTCCCCTATTCAAGGCAACTATGATAGGAAAAGATATTAATACTTTGTGTTAGGAAGTACTTAATTAAGTTTATACTACAGTCTCAAAAACAATAATAATAATAATGGAATGCATAATGATGGGTAAAGATTAATTAGGAAGTGGTCATCAATAAATGATTGGAGGAAGAATCTTCCCAAGGCTAGGAGGCTTTGGCATTAATTCTATCATATCAGTCCTTAATTTATCAATTAATAAAAGATATTATTCATTGTTGTGTCTTTTGTTTTCTTCTTTAAGAGTGAGCTGTTACATACCAACTATGTTCATGGGGAACACATTTTCTACCTTCTATTATGAAATCAATCTGAAAATTAAATATATATTATAAGATCAAGTTATTGTATCTTTGTTATATATATAACCCCGGACCCAAAATATTATAATATGTATTGAATTTTTTAATTAATGGGCATGATAAAAGATTCAACTAAATTAATATTGTTCTTCAAAAGCTAGCTAGAGTGTCATATTTATATATAAAGAAAGCCTTGGACTTGCTTGAAATCCGCACGAAAGTTAGGCGGAATAATTATCTAAAATGGCCAATCTTTCAACATTAATTAATTGAATACTACATAAAAAAAAAAAAATTTGGTGTTTTGCATAACAAAACGTGGTGGGGGACCTCGGATTCGAGCATTCATTAGAGGAAGTTAATTACTTTTCTTGTGTCCGTGGACGCGGTTTTGATTGGGTCGATGTTGTTGTCGTTGTCGTCGTTGAGATAATCAAGAAATTTTTTTTAATTTAATAAACCGAAAGGCGACAAATTGTACGTCATTAGGTTCATTGGAGCAAGCACTTTGGAAGAAATAAAAGATGCTGAGTGCTTTGTTTAGTTTAAATTGTTTGAAGTTTTCAAATTAATTAAGACTATTAGCAATGTTTCTTACATTTTGGGTTACATTTCTCATAGCTATTGCTAGGAAGGTTCGCTGTTGTAACTAATATTACTGATCATATATATTTATATATATATATATATATATATCCATCAAAGGCTATAAGAAAAACAGTAAACATCTTAACCTTTTCAAACCCAACAAATAAATTAATCATAATTTATTTTTAAATTGTAATTAAAGAAAAGATTGGTCCTGTGATTGAGTGTTATGTAAGTTCAACTATAATATTATTTTCTTATTAATAACAATTATAAAAAGTGAAAGGCAGTTATGCATCCTCTTTCATACAATATCTATATTTATCAAGAAGAGAACGTACGCCCTCTAACCTTCCATCAAACCTTCAACACTTGAGAGAGGGGGAAAGAGAGAGATGTGACATTTGAAAAATGGGGATAAGAAAGATGGATGGGTGATGGTGAAATATGATGTAGACAGGGATGATATGGTAAGAGATTGGTTGATCTTCCAAATTAAAGGACGGTGGGTTTTGGACTTGTTTTGTTTTTATGTATGTTATCAAAGTGTGATGCTAATGGTGGGATTGTCCCATTTATGACTTTGTTTCTGTCACGACAGCTTCTGGGACACTTCTATATATTGCCAAATAAATAAATAAAAGGAGAGAGAGAGAGAGAGAGAGGGGGGAGGGAACACATAGGGTTCTGGTGCCCTAAATTCGTGGGGGAGGGGGAGGGGATTCTTCTCAGAGTTTGAGACAACATGGAAGTCAGCTTTATCTTGGCCCTAAGCAAATGGGAGACTGACCAACCTCAAACCTACTACTATCTCCAGTCCTTATTATTAATTAGACAGGGTACGTTGTACGCATAAAACTGAGATTGGGTTCTTATTCTTAACCCACTGTGAAGGAGATGTGAAGGAGATCTCATATCATGCATGTCTTGTCAAGGGGTTCTTAATTATGAATGTCTTTGACCCGCCACAGAATTAATTTCTATGCAATTTGTTGTTGGGTAGACAACTTTTAAAAGGTTTAATTTACATAAATATGGCATTACTTTCCGGCAAAATTACATTTTGCCTCTCTGAACAATTGATCGTTTTCACCTTTTCTGCTGTGATTTTAATTGTATTAATGTGCTTCTTAAATTATAATATTGTATTAAATTATTTTTTTCTGTGAATTTTTATTATTATTAAAAAGTGGTGTTAGACTTATTATTTTTTATACAGTATTTATCCTAAACTACTAATGGACCTGCAGGCATATCGATGAAATTTTATGATTTTTTCAATATATATATTTTATTTATTATAAATTTTATTTATTTTATGGAGAAAATAATTTATAAAAATTAAACTATATTGAGAAAACTCATGAAACTTCACCATTATGCTTATAAACACTTTAGAAGTTTAGGATAAATATTGCATAAAAAGACAATAAGATTAACATTATTTTTCAGTAAAAGAAACAAATGGATAAATGACAAAATGGGATAATTTGATACAATCTAATATTTAGGGGCACATTGATGCAATCGAAATCACATGGGACAACATGAAAAACGACCAATAGTTTTGGGGGACGAAATGTAATTTTCCATTATTTTTAACACAACCGTCTCACGGATAAGTATACAGGAATGTTCAAGTCGGCATATGCTTACATAGTGTAAGCATGAAGTTAGTAAATAATTGTGGAATAAATGTTTTAAAAAATTAACCGTCTAATTAGATATAAGAGCATCTCCAATGCAAAAGCCGAATTTTGCACCCCAAAAAGGCACTAGTTGATGCCAAATTTCTCCAAATTTCACTTGCCCAAATGGCACTAGTTAATGCCAAATTCTAATTATAGCATCAAGTGATGACAAATTTGGCATATTTGGCATCACTTAATGCTATAATTAGAAATCAACTAGTGCCATTTGGGAAAGTGGAATTTGGCATCACAATGATCTAACGGTTGATTTCTCATAAATGTCACTGAGAAAAATTGTGACAGTTTTCAGCGGTCATAGTTTTTCCGATCTATATTTTCAGACGTTTACATTATATCACTGTGATTTTTAGTATGCATGACATCCACCCCAAAAAGGCACTAGTTGATGCCAAATTTCTCCAAATTCCACTTGCCCAAATGGCACTAGTTAATGCCAAATTCTAATTATAGCATCAAGTGATGACAAATTTGGCATATTTGGCATCACTTGATGTTATAATTAGAATTTGGCATCAACTAGTGCCATTTGGGAAAGTGGAATTTGGCATCACAATGATCTAACGGTTGATTTCTCATAAAAGTCACTAAGAAAAATTGTGACAGTTTTCAGCGGTCATAGTTTTTCCGATCTATATTTTCAGACGTTTACATTATATCACTGTGATTTTTAGCATGCATGACATCCATAAGCAGAGTATCTAATCAAACGGAAAGTTTTTCAAAATATGTATTTTACAATTATTTTTTAGCTTTATGCTTACATAAGATATATAAACATATGTTGACTGGATTGAGAGATTATTAACTATAAAGTTTATCATAAAATGTTACTGGCCTGACTTGTTTATATATGGCCTAATGAAATTTATTTTTTTTCTTTTCCATTCAACAATGTTTACATTTAGATGTAAATATTTCTAGTAATGAGTATTAACAGGCCAGATAACTTCTTGGGCCCTCGCTTGCTCAGTATTCTAATTATTCAAAAGCTATAATATATACAATGGATAGAGAAGTTGGGACCCCATTTAATTGGTTCCATATATACATTAACATGGAATGCCGTACTTGAACTAACCCGCCGTACCTGCTCGACCCCACCCTAACCAACCCGCAACCCGTGGTTGCATATCTCATGGCGAGTGGGGTCGAGTGGATGAGATAGAAATTCTAGGAGTCGGGTTGGTTGGTGGATGTCAATACCAAAACTCGCTCCAGACCCACCACCCTCAAACACACACACACACACACACATATATATATATATATAGATAATAAATTTACATAAAATGATTTACGGTACTTGTTATAAATGTTTTTAAAAAAATTACAAGTTAAAAAGAAAACAGAAACCATAAAGGCCAAAAGCAAAATACATGCTACAAATTTATAGTTATTTATTTGCCATCAAATTGCACTGTAAAATGTTAGATAGATCCTGTAAGGCATTTAAATATTATGTTATAAAGTGGTGATGTGTTTATTCTTCATCATATTCAAGGTTCAAATGCGAGTGAAATCACATCGATCTACATATGAGATGTCTCTCTAGCTTTCTATTTTTTTTATTATCTTTTCGAATTGATAAGCATTCTTCATCCCTTTTGCTTAGGGAATTCCTATAAATTTTGAGTAGAATTTGATCCCACTATCAAATATACTCACCTTATTTGATATGAATGTGTCCCCTAATTCTTCTTTCTAATTTATATTAATATGTATATACTTTAAATTTATGTGCCTTACATCATTTTAATAATTTTCATATTTATGTTTTAAATAGTTTATGGAGAAGTCCCATGAGAATTATATTTTAATCATTAAAGAACACAAAATTGTATTGTCATATACGAATTTGAGGTGTTTTTACTTGTTCAAATGAGTTTAGCTAGAGATTTTAGGTGTCTATAAAAAAAAAAAAATTATTATTAATTGACCCGCTCGATCCGCCCATCTGCTGGTTGAAATTCACAAATTTTTTCAACAATTCACCGATTATTAAGGTGTGCGGGTCTATTGGCGGTTGGAAGAATTAGCCACTCGCCAAGGGCGGGTTAGTTGGCAGTTTTGTTGATTAATGTTGATTGATTTTTTTTAAAAAATAATGAATATTTTCTAAATATCATAAAAATGATTGAATTGAATTTAAAATTATTAACAATAATTATCTTAATTTTAAGATAATTTGTGATCATTATGAAGTTCAAATTATATTGTATGTTGAAATTCTAAAACTAGGAGAGTGAGGTAGCTTGTTAATTATGGATTATAATTCTCCAGTAAAATTACATGCGTGAGAATGGGTGTCGCGTGTAAAGCGCGTGAGAATAAAGTTTGATGGGATTGGATGGATGAAAGAGCAAATGGCAGGGCATGTGGAGGAAACCCACGAGCCCGGTTTTTGCGGTCAATTAAGCTTTGACCAATTCCCTATGAAAGCGACTGGTGCCTCGTGGCCAACACCTATATGCTATTCCTATGCTTGGCTCTATTTGACATTTTGACTTACATACCGCACGTGACATCTCATATTTTCTTTGCTCTGCTTTGCTTTCTCCCAGTTTCATTAAAACACAGTACACAGTAGAGAGAGAATGAGACAGAGAAAGAGACAGAGGAGAGAGAGAGAATGGATTTGTACGTATAGTAGTAGCTGGATAGGGGTAGGGGTATATATGTCATGTTTGTTGGAAAGAGATGGAGGTTCATAGGATTGCGATTTATAGCAGGATTTAGGTTATTGTCACAGCTCTGGGGCCCTCTGGATCTGGGTCAGGACTGATCGATCAAGCTTAGTTTATCCCTAGCCAATTATTTTTAGGTGTCGTACAATTATTTATTTATTTTTTAAATCTCCTTAAACTTCAAATTGTATCAATTATATTATAAACCCGCTAGGTCTATAGTTCTCTCCTGAACTAGGGTTATTTGGCAAATTTAAAAATCTAACCAGCTGATGATAAGTTTTTTTTATTTTTATTTAGTACTATTTAATAAGCCTTTTTTTTTTTTTTTTTTAAAAATTTCAATTTTATTTAAAAAAAAAAAAATAAAAACATTTTTTTTTTTTTTTTTCTCGAACCAACTTTTATCTAATTTACATAAAAACCATATAATACAGAAAGATATCAGAACTGGTCAGACCCATTTTTCAAAGTTACCAAATAAGCCCTAAAGATAAACAAATATTCTCACTAAATTATAAAAACTAACTAAATAATTCAAATAAACTATAAGTTTAATAAAATGGAAGTCTTAGTTTCAACTCTCATAGTTTCTATGTGCTACTTCTTTATATAGTTGTTTGGCATAGCTAGAGTTGTTGACAAAAAAAAAAAAAAAAAAAAACCTACAAGTTCATAAATCTTTCATTAACTTCACAAATAAAAAAAGGTAAAGTGTTATAAATTAGTTCACAAATAAAAATAGGTAAAGTGTTATATATTCATGGCTGAGAGGATTATTTATTTAATTTTCAAAGAGTCTAGAGATTTATTTATTTAATTTATTTGATTTTAAGTTAAAGAATTAAAATTTGTAATGTGACCTATATAGTTTAATTTAAGCGAGTTTTATGTAATTTACATCATGAATATTGACAAATTTGGTTACAAGAGTCAATTCTCATCAAGAGATCGATGGAATGCAAAATTTGAAGCTAGTTAGTTTTAAAGCTCAAAGAAATTTAGTAAAACTGACCTATAATTAAAGGTATTTTTTTTTTTTTTGGTAGTTTACTTTATCAGCTTTTAGTTCCATCTTTGAAAGAGTATATCATGAACATTGACAAATTTGGTTACAAGAGCTAGTCATTAGAATTATAAGAGATCAATTAATTGCGGGATTTTGAAGCTGGTTTTTAAAATGCGTATATGTGTGTCAAGAATGGCTTGTGTAAAGTTTAATATTGAATTTGAAAATGCAAAAAGCAAATTCGTGGTAGGGAATTAAAGAGATGAATTATAATTCTAGATTTATAAGAAATATATAATTAATTGAGGCAATTTGCAAATAATTAATTTGAGATTATTTGCTTCCTAATCAAGCTATAGTAGTTGAGAATTTTACTTGATTAGTATGCATGGATGCTCTCAACAATAGTGACAAATTTTGGGTTAATTGGCAAATCATTTTGCATGGAAATGCATTGGGGATTAGGAGCCTCTAAAATAAATCTCAAAACTACATGTTCAAGGCTATGTTTGAATATTGAAAGAAAGGAAAGGAAAAGAAAATACTGAAAATTATATCAAAATAAATTTCTCTCTCAAATATTCCTAGTTTTTAGTTTATTTACCCTTTTTTTTTCCTTATTCCTTCTGAAATCCAAACAAATGCTAAAATACCCAAAAAATAAAGTATTCTTTCATTTTATATAAGTATAGAATAAACTTAATAATTAGCACTTAGGAAATTATTCATTTTTCGTCTGCATGATTACAAATTAGAAAATAAAAATACATCGAAAGCAATAATTATTAAGTTTATTCTATACTTATATAAA
>JAESVK010000170.1:839807-854914 GCA_017140935.1 Hamamelis virginiana
AAAAAAAGGATACAATTAATGTGGAAATTTTTCTTTCTCCATTAATTGACTTAAGCATGTGGAAATTGTTCTATCTTCATTTACTTAATTAAGCTCGGTTTTGAATAATTTTAACTTTTACTTTTAAATAGTAATAAAAGAGAATTAGAAGTTATTTGTTGTGGAAGAAAATTAGTTTATGTTTAAAAACAAACTGAATATTTTTATATTAGAAGTGATTAAAATTACCAATATATACGCACATATGAATTTGACCTTAAAATCAATTCCAAATTCCAAAAGTAATTTTTAACTTTCAAAAAAAAAAAAAAGACCCACCCAGACCTTATAATAGATTAATAGTAATAGTAATTAATTAAAAGTGTTAAACACTCAATGCGAAATTTTGAAAGAGGCAATAGCAATTCTAAAAACCTAGCTTAGTGGTGCCTTAGTGAGGTAGATTGTGGGAAGGCAGTGACATTAATTGTTCTTTTGATTGATTAGCAAAGCTTTCTTGTAACTCACCCAATTCCACTGAAGAATTGAAAGGCGTGGCCGGCAGCTGACGGCTGAGTGGCATGGCTGACTGGAAGAGTTGGTGGCCGGGGGTGCCGTACAAAGAGGAATAGGGTAGAAGACAAAGAACGGGGGTCTCATTCGACGAAGCTCTACGGCCCACACTTTTCCCTGCTACCTTCTTTATATATATATAGACTTGGTAATATCATGTGCACCTGATGCATCTTGTATCAGGTGCTCTCCTCTACTGCCACTTGTGATGAATATTTTTAAAAATTGACCGTTGGATTAGATATCCCTATAATGTATGTCATGTCTGTCAAAAATCACAGTGATCAAACGGTTGGTTTCTGAGAAAACTGACTGCTAAAAAATAATAACATTTTAAAGAACAAAAAAGTCATAGTCTTTTAGCAGTTAGTTTTCTCAGAAACCAACCGTTGGATCACTGTGATTTTTGGCAGACATGACATACATTATAGGGGTATTTAATCCAACGGTCAATTTTTAAAAATTTTAATCACAGATGGCTGTAGAGAAGGGCACCTGATGCATCTTGCATCAGGTGCACATTATAACAGCACCTCTGGTATATATATATATATATGGGCAATCAGTAATCTTGATGCTTTGCTCCCTATTTGTTCATTTTATTTTAAGGATTTTTTTTCTTGAAAATTTTAAAAATTAAATTAAATTGGTTCCAATACACCAATAATATTTTATTTTTAAGTAAATTAATCAATTATAATTTATTTTTATAAATAATAATAAAAAAAAAGGAACTATATTAATGTCATATTCTTTTACAAAAATATTGATGGAACTAATCAAATAGTGCTGAAATTAAAATTAGCCCAATTTATTTAACCAAACCAAGTTTTTGTATTTGTCAAAACCTCTAAGGGTTGTGTTGTCCTTTCAATTTAAGGTTGTCTCTTTAATTAGTCCTTGTCATGAACTTGAACCTCTAACCCTAGGAGGTAATTTAGGTTTGAGATTGCATCCCTAATATTAATACATCTTTTGCCACAAAAAACAAACGAAAGTTAACAAGGAAAAATCTCATCAGAAGGCTTTTTGAAACACATCTTCATATATATATATATATAAAATAATTAACATCTAAAAAATAAAAAATAAATTTCCTTTTTTTTTTTTTTTTGTAATAAAAAAGTTGAAATTTATATTTTTCATTTATGCTTCAAGCTAGGAAAATGCTATTCTTACATATTGATTTGTTCCCAAGCCCAAATATATCCTGTCCCCATGCATTAATGGGGACACTTTCAAAATTAATAATAGAATAGATCGAATGAGAAAAATGATGAGTACGTTAAAGACTTTGGTACGTTCAAGTTTTTGCCATCTCAAGAATTTTCAAATTGCATGTTTTTACTAAATGAAATGAGTAGTAGTGTAGATCGATGATCAGGTTATCGAGACAGTGGGTTAATTAACCAAAATGGATAGAATATGTGAAGAAACAGCAAGTAATATCCTTGTTATTAATTATTATATATAGGTTTATAAGTATGAATGTCAATGATTTACATGAAGAGTTGGATGACTAGGTTGTGAGTTGTGTGCTTATCAATTTCCATGTCAAGTGCTAATCACCTTGATTGTGATCGATTAATTTATTTTTTATACATGTCGCTCACTAGTCGATTAGGTGGCTTACAAACCATTAAATTATTGTGTAAATTCAAATATTTACACAATAAAAATATTTCAGGCCAGGACAGGTAAATTCAAATTTTCAAAGAGTTATAAAATATAAAATTAAAAAGAAAAAATTCCCAACATCACCAATAGTATGTAGAAGAATAGAATCCACGTACTCCATCCCACATTACCTAAATAAAAGGCTTGTTATAATTTCATATACTTGTATTGGGCTCCATAAGCTTGTAGGTTGGATTGAGAACTTTATGATTTCAGAGCATTAAACCTGCACCTGAGGTGAAGTATAGAAAAATAGAATTTACTCTATCCCACATTGCCTATAAAAAACGGTTTGTTATAATTTCATATACTAGCATGTATTGGCTCCTTCACCTATAGGCTTAAGCTTTTAGGTCATATTGAAAACTTAATATTATATTTGGTTTTATAAAAACTACAAACCCATACACCAAATGATGTGAGAGTTTTATTTATTTATTTTGCATGTGTGAGTTATAAAAACTACCATCACATATACCTTCAACTCGGGCAGAGCAAGGTATATGCTAGGGGTGCCATGGCACTCTTTCACTTTTTCAAAGTTTTTATATTATGTATATATGATGTTATATATTACATAAATGCATATGTGAGAAAGGACAAAAGGCACCCCCCCACTACCATGGCACCCTTATTAAGTAAAAATTAATATTTTAAATTTCCTTTCCTGCTTCCTTGATCTCCCTCTTACTACCCACTAGATTTGAGTACATTAAAATATAGGAGAAAATACACTTTGCACCTCTGTACTAAAAAAGTGAACAATGGAGCCTTGTACTTTCAAAATTTGGCAGATTGGTCCCTTCTGTTAGTTGGTCATCTATATTTTTGACGGGACAATTGTCACATTACTATTTTTGCATATAAAATGACAAAAATGCCCCCCCCCTTTTTTTTTTAATAGACTACATGACTTGATAAAGCATTTTTTGAGGTAAACTGTGAAAAATTGATGAAGCACTTCTTAAGGGCATTGCTAAACTAATGAATGAGAATTTGATCCCTAAGTTGCCTTTAAGATGGACTATTACTACTCTTGGTGATCTCGTGCCGTTATCGTATATCACGGGATTGTTAACCGGGCGGCATGACTCCAAAGTAGTTACTATTGAAGGTGCATGAAGAGATTTGTGGTGCAGAAGCTTTGAAAAGAGCTGTAATTCAAGCTCCTTTTGAGTTATAGGCAAAGGAAGGTTTGGCTCTTGTGAATGGAACTATTGTTGGCTCAACTGTGGCTACTACTAGCTGTATATTTTGATGCTAATTTATTGGCTTTGCTTTCTGAAATTCTCTTTGCTCTGTTCTGTGAAGTAATGCATGGAAAGCCAGAGTTTACAGACCCTTTAACTCATGAGCTTAAGCATCATCCTAGCTAGATTGAATCAGCTGCTATTATAGAGTTTCTTTTGGATGAAAGTGATTACATGAAAGAAGCAAAGCTTCGTCATGAGAAAGACCCACTTACAAAGCCAAAACATGACCGATATGCTCTTCGAACATCTCCCCAACGGCTTAGGCCGCAAATTGAAGTTGTTAGCCTTATGGCTTCCACCCTTCTTGGTTAATTTTGATGATAACAATCATTGTATTGTGATTCTATTTGATTTGCATCTTGTGTATATTTGCAAACATGGATTGTGGTAAAACTCGTCCATGATACAATAAATATGCATATGAATGATTGTTTGGAATATGCATATGATTAAATGTTTATTATGAATTCTTTGCATCATATATTGATTTGTTTTACCTAAAATATGCAAATGCTTTAAATGATAATCTTTAGTATCTTTATATGCATATTGTTAGAGGGATCGAGCCACAAATCATGGATTGATTTATTTATTCTATATGCAAATTGTGCTCAATGTTTGATGATAACAAACATTGTTCTATATGTATTCAATGTTGCATATGAATACTTTGTTATTCACTCTTGTTAATTGCTAAACATTATTGAGTGATTATTTGACTAACCTTGTTAGTTAATTGACATTATCCTATAGTTCTTATATATATTCATTATAGTATATATATATATATGTTTATAAGAACAGGATTCAAGTTGTCAATTAATGAAGGCTCAACTATCATGAAGCTCGTGCACTACATCGTACCTTATGTGAATATGAATATGTTGTATATTCACTAAGGACCATGAAGAGAGCCATTGCATTGATGCAATCCATTGATGAAGCCAAGCAAGCCAAGCACAAGACTTGAAGATCAATTGAAGAATTTTGTGAAGATTTTATCTTGTGTGAGTGCTTAGGATTTATTATATAAATCTCTCAATAAGATTAGGCTATATTGGCTCAAGTGATTATGACCTTTTAAAGACCATGCTTTTAACTTGGACAATCATTTTTATTTGGTCACAAATGATTTTAATCAAAGTGGGCTTTCATATACTTAAAAGACTTGTCAGTTTTCACTTAAATTAGTTTTGAACATTGCCTAGTCGACTAAGCCACTTTGACTAGTCGACTAAAGTAGTGGCAGTAAGCAATTTTAATGAAAATTGTCAAGTAGTCGACTAACCACTTGATTAGTCCACTAAAAGCCTCCTTAGTCGACTAACCATTTTTGTCTAGTCGACTAAAGACACTCCAGTAGCCAAAATTTGGAAATGCAGAAGAGCTAGTCGACTAACCACTTAGTCTAGTCGACTAACCGTGCTCGAGAAATTTTTGAAAACTGATTTTGACATGTCTAGTCGACTAACCAATATTGTCTAGTCGACTAATCGAGCTCGGGAACAAAATTGCTTTGAATTTTTATCTGGCTAGTCGACTAATCATTCTTGCCTAGTCGACTAATCTTCCTGCAAAATACAAAACGGCTCTATTTTTATGCCTAACAGCTATATTCTCTTTAGGGCTTATAAATACTCATCTCATAAGTCTTGAATGAGCTAATGAACATACACAAACTCAAGCTATCACAGTATACATCATTCTTGTGTGATTTTAGTAAAAATCATCATACTTTCTTGAAGCCAAATTAGTTCCTCTATTTAAGAGATATTAGTGGGAGCTCTTATTTGTATTTCATCTACTCATTGAGGAGTTTTCTTGTTGTATACAAATCTCATCTCTTTGTAAATCTTATGAGTGCTCTTAGTGAGCATTGGAGAGTGGTTTTTTGTGAGCACTCGTGGGTTCTTTGTGAGCCATTGGAGAGTTGCTCTTTGTGAGCATTGCCCAAGCATTCTTTGTGAAGTTTGAAGAAGTGTTCTTTGTGAGCACTAGTGGGTTCTTTGTGAGCCATTGCATAAGTTCTTTGTGAGCTTAAATGAGAGTCTTCCACCTGGGATAAAGAAGACTGTGTAAATATTTTTCCACCTTGAAGGAACTAATCCATAGTGGATTGAAGAATCCTTGGGCTGAGTGCTTAAGGCGTGGACGTAGGCGAGCCGAACCACGTTAAAACATTGTGTTTGATCTCTTTATCCCTTACTCTCATTTCAATTACTTGTTTATATATTTGCTTCCATTGCTAAGTAATTGAACATTAATTTTATTTGGTAATAATTGTTAAAGTTTGCCATAAACCCTATTCACCCCCCTCTGGGGTTATATATTTGGGACATCAGAAGTGATTCGCATGGCAACTCATTCAATTGAGAGAGAATAAATTATGTGAATGATAACCCACTTATCGATGTTGCTCGTGATCTTGCTCTTCATGGAGGGAATTTCTAAAGGACACTAATTGAGGTCTCAATGAACAATCTTTGTATTGCTATTGCAGCAATTGGGAAACTCATGTTTGCTCAATTCCCTAAACTTGTTTATGACTACTACAACAATGGGTTGCCTTCAAATTTGAGTGGCGGGCTGAACCCAAGCTTCGATTATGGCTTCAAAGGTGCAGAGATAGCCATGGTTGCATATTGCTCTGAGCTTCAATACTTGGCTAATCCAGTTACTGCCCATGTACAAAGAATAGAGAGAAGCCATGAAAGACAGAGGTAAAGCAGTGGAAACATTTAATGGAAACTACTTCACAGCAAACTACTACTCTTCATCAAATCTTCCCTACAGAAAACACCCATCTTCATCTTCCGTTGGTATATGTGCAATCTTCCTCAAAGACCGTTTGATCAAGCTGTTTTGTTCATATTGTGGAGAACAACTCCTCTTTTCTTGCTCTTGCTCCGAGATCTCTTCTAACCGCAATTCGTGCACTGTAGAGGTTGGAAGTGTCAGTAAAATCTCATTCTTGATTGAGAATAAGAGATCATGTGAAATCCCTCTTTCAATTTCATGAAAGCCCAAAAGTGAAAATAGAGCAGAAGAGCTTTTTATACTCAAGAGGAGCAGGTTCACCTAAGTTGAAATCAAAAGAAATAGTGGGTTTTGAAGATTTGAGAGATTATTGAAGAAGAAAAATAGAGAAAAGGGTTTTGAGAGAAGTGTTGGTGGGTTTGATGATCAGAAAAGTGATATGTGGGTTTTGGATTATGTGGGTGTTCCTAGGTCTAGGTCTCTCTGTAGTTTCCAAGGAGCTGGGCTTCATGCTTCAAAAGGTGGCGGTGAAATAAGGGTTAGGACTATGCACTGAGTTTGTGAGAAATCTATGGCTTCTGCCATGAATTAGAGAGAGAGAGAGAGAGGTAGTTGGGATTTGAAATTTGAAAGGTAAAGTAGTAGAAAAATGGAGTTATGGAGGCAAGATGAGTTTGGTTGTAGAGGGACTAATCTAACGTGCGCAGGGGGAGATGGATGTGTGTCGTTTAAGATCCCTAATGCAACGGAGGGGTTAGGGTATATTGGTAAAATCACAATATTATTAAACACCGTAAGCCATCGTAAGCCCTTGTGCCAAATTTTGAAAGTGCAAGGGTCAATTGTTCACTTTTTTAGTATAGGGATGCAAAGTGTTTTTGGCCTTTAGTACAAGGGTGCAAAGTGTATTTTTCTCTAAAATGTATTAATAGCCATTTGTTAATATTAATGATAGCTTTAATGTGAGGAGTATATAGGTTTCCATTATTTAACAAAAAAGAAGAAGAAGTCATATATTATATCTTTGAAAGTTTCCTTTCATTTGGCACCCCTGACATAAAATCCTAGTTCTGCCCCTGCTTCAACTTACCATCATCAAAACTTTCAACTTCTATCGATAATATTGACTCAATTCTAGTTTCAAGAACGGGGGAAATTCAAATTTCCCCCATGATATAAATTTTAAAATCCTTTTATTTTTTGAATTCAAAAGTCAAACCCCAAGAACTTACCAAATTCTAATATTCCTAAATCCAAATGCAACTTCAAAAATGCGCTATTATTTAATTATAATTAAATGTGAGAGAGCTTTTTATGAGATACACACAAAATGGGAATGGATATAACTTTACGTAAATACGAGTATGCAACTGTGTATACATCGATACACGTATATATACGTACTCATATACATACAAACGTACGTACACTTACATACGTACCATGTGTTTTCTCTCCTATATGTATATATATAGTCTTCAAAAGTTTATTAAACAATATAATAATAAACATATTTAATCTTTTTCATTTTTTATTGTCTTTAAATACTTTTGTCTGTGAGAATGGCTGCGTTTGTTTCTCTCTCTCTCTCTCTCTCCCTAATCGTTACCCTTTCTCTGCAGTCGATTCCTCTTGTTTTCTATTCGTTCTAGGGTTTGAATTCTTGGGCGAGCTCTCATTTCTTAAACAATCATAAAATATTTATTATTTCTTTTAAAAAAATTGCTTCATCTTAGTTTATTTTTCTTGTTTTCTGTTCTCTTTTGATGTGTGTATTATGGCTGGCTTAGACTTAGGTTCAGCATCTCACTTTCTTCATCAGCTCCACAGGCCTGACCTTCACCTCCAGAGACCCCCACCACCGGATTCCGATGACGACAACAACAACAACAACAGAGATCAGTTTTCCGGCAATAACCATGAAGACAGCGATCATAATCCTCAAGCCCTTCAAAACTCCGGTCCAGGTGATATCGTGGGTCGCCGACCCAGGGGTCGACCCGCCGGTTCAAAGAACAAAGCTAAGCCTCCTGTGATCATAACAAGAGAGAGTGCAAATACCCTTCGAGCTCATATTTTAGAAGTCAGCAGTGGCTGCGATGTTTTCGACTCCGTGGCGGCTTATGCTCGTAAACGGCAGCGTGGGATCTGTGTTTTGAGTGGAAGTGGCACGGTTACTAACGTGAGCTTGCGGCAGCCGGCATCGGCTGGCGCAGTCGTTACGCTGCATGGGAGGTTCGAGATACTGTCTTTATCGGGTTCGTTTTTGCCACCGCCTGCACCGCCCGGCGCGACGAGTCTGACGATATTTTTAGCCGGCGGGCAGGGTCAGGTTGTGGGAGGAAATGTTGTGGGTGCTTTGATTGCGGCCGGTCCGGTTATGGTTATTGCGGCGTCGTTTACTAACGTAGCGTATGAACGGCTGCCGTTGGATGAAGAGGAGCCGCTTCAGATGCAGCAATCATCTAGTGGCGGTGGCGGCGGTAGTGGTGGTGGAATTGGTGGCAATAACCCATTTCCTGATCCATCTGCAGCTGGTCTTCCTTTTTTAAATCTGCCGCTTAATATGCCGAATTGTCAGTTGCCGGTTGAAGGTTGGGCGGGAAACGCTGCCGCGGCGGCGATGGCGCGGCCACCTTACTGACTAATATACCTTTATGGTCGCAAAGGTCAGAGAATCAATATTAGATCATCTCTTCTTCTCTTTATGTTGTACAATTAACTAGTTCTTCTTTAATTCTCTTCTGTTGTTTTTAGTCTTTTTTTTTTTTTTCTATTTCTGAAAATCCCCTCTTGATGATGTTGATCTTCATGGAACTCTCTCTCTCTCTCTTCTTCATTTACAAAATGGTTTGAGGATTATGATCCAGAAAATCTATGATTGATTGACTCCTTTGCAATAGGTGCTTCAGTTAGGGTTTTCCTTTATAGAATCCAATACGGCTATACCTTACTAAATCTTGAACGATTAAGGTGATGCATATATATTTATTCTTAGCTAATTAGGAGTTTATAAAAAATTATTAGATAATTAGATGGAACAAGGATCTATCCAAGGATTTCTTCTGGGCGATCTAGTGCTCTTCTGAGATATATTGGAAGAAAAATAAGAGACAAATAATAATGTTAATGTTCGACCTTACTAACTAATTAATTATATATTTGTGTGTGTGTGTGTGTCATCTTCTCTCTCTCTCTCTCTCTCTCTTTCTCTCTCGCACATGAAAATTAAAGTTTCATGAATCCCAGAACATGTATAACTAATACTCTGGGCAAGTTACTCTAGTTTAGGAAAAAGAATACGCAAGTTGCTCTAATTAAAAAAAGAAAATGCTTATGTTATTAGTATAATACACACACACACACACTCCGCAATCATTTTCTCCACAAAAGTAGCTAGTATGGCTTCTCTTCAAAAAGTTGCAGTGATAAATATGTTATTTCGGAGCTCAGATCATATCATGGGCTTCTATTCTTAATTAACCAGCTGCTTTCAGAAAGCAACTCAGATCAAAGCAAGGCCTCTCCCCTTGAGTGATGTATTTATTATTATTTGAACACTTCAAACTTTAACGTGTCCTTACATCAATAGGATTAAGCAATTTTTGCAAAATAATAATAATAAATTTCTTTCATTTAGGGGCAAACTGGAAACTAATGAAAGTGAATCATACTTTCCATTTCACTGCTTGTGGTATAATTCTTTTATTTATATATGTAATTTTAATTAGTTAATTCCCTTGGCCGGATCGATATGTTCTCCATTAATATTTCACATTTCTTCCATTCCGCTTTCATTCAAATCACCCACCATCCATAATTGTTGTTTCACTGAATTCACAGTGAATGATTGGACTGAAAGTAGAAGGGAAACGCTTAGGATATATCGGAATCAATATATAGGATCTTTATCTATCTTATAGTTACAATATTCCCTTTCTTTCGTATTGACTTCACTCTGGAAAATTGTACTTTCAAATGATATATATAATGAATAAGGTGCGCCATGTGTTTCTAAAAATTCAGATATACCCCTTGGTGGATGAACTATCTTTGATAAGTTGATTGAGTGTGTGACTGTACGTGGAATATCATTTAAGATTGTGTCATTTTGGTTGTAAAGAGTTTAATTTGAAGAAGAATTAAATCCCACTGAGAAGTGTATATATCTATATATATATCGCCTACCAGAGCATAGAACTTGGGAACACAAGATGAATTAATAATTAAAAAAAATAGACACAGACATGCGACACAGTTATGACACAATACGAATACGCTAATTAACATAGCAAATTTTTAAAAATTTAGTAAACGTACACACTGTGGGACCATAACATTAAAAAAAAAAAAACATATATATTTTTATACATATAATTATATTATTTCATGTAATCTAGCTCACATTCATTCATTATTCAAAATGCATCCTTTGTACCATTTTTGAAAATTTTAGTTCAGGTGTTTACAGAGAAAATAGAATGAAAAACAAAAAGAAAGGAAGAAAAACAAAAAGAAAGGAAGAAATAGAATGAAAACACATTTACAAGAAATCTCCATAGACATAACATGGTTGATGGTTTTAATATCTTCAACTGTCTTTTTTCTTTCTTTCTTTTTTTGTTCAATGTATAATGTTCTCTATTCATAAGCCAACGTTCTTGTATGTTTATAAGCAATTAATCATGCATGTGTATGTTCACAATTATTTGCAATCTAATTTATCAGATTGCATCCTTTCCCATGCCAATTGATGCAGCATATCAGTGCCAACTCTATTAAGTATATATTAGTGGCCTAACCAAGACATTATCGAAGTCTGCCCCAAATTAGGGTTACCTAAATGTATATACACTGATTATGTAAACACATTAATTGAGGGGGATGTATTTAAGTCCATTGTGTGGTAAAGATGTAAAAACTACAGTGTCCAAGCATGGAAATATTTGAGCACCAATGCTATGATCATATATATATATATAATCCAACGATCAGCTTTGTCAAAAAAAATATATATATGTTGTGATCATAAGTACAGTTTTAATATACATGTATAGAGTCCCAATCTAATAAGCATATGCTAACTTTCGTGAAAGTTGGCATGAATCTCATATTGAGAATTGTGAGAGGCATATTTTGAAAAACCGGTTGTTGGATTATATCCCTGTTATGGATGTCACGTTTGCCAAAAATCACAGTAATCCAATATAGGCATTTCAAAATACAGACTGTGAAAAATTCTTACCGCTGAAAACTGTCACAATTTTTCTCAGTGACATATCTGAGAAACTAACTGTTGGATCATTGTGATTTTTGACATGCCTGACTTACATATGCTCAGTATCTAATTCAACGAATAGTTTTTGAAAATATGCATTCCACAATCACTTATGAGTTTTATGCTGACTTTTGCGAAAGTCACCAGGTGTGATAGGATTATTTCTGTGTATATATATATATATATATATATATATATATATATACAACAATCACAAATGAAAGATAAGATTTTTCAACAATTGTTTCTTTAGCTTTAACTTGGTATTAGAGCATTGGTTATCCACGTGACAAGGCCCAAATGAGCCTGCACGTGAGGGAGAGTGTAGAAGAATGAAATCCACTCTGTCCCACATCGCCTAAATGAAAGGCTTACTATAGTTTTATATACATGTATTGGACCCTCCACCTATAAGCTTAATTAGGCTTTTAGGTTGAAAATTTAACACTAGGTCAGGACTATATATATATATATATATATATATATATATATATTGTCTACCATGTATGCTCTATCTGTAGCTCACGCTTATTTGCTTCAACTTCCAGTTTTTTCTCTCTCAGCCTTTTCATGCTTTAGATTCATAATCTCAACATATTTGTGTATTTTCTGTGTCATGCACCCAAATTATTGTGACTATCTATGGTTCCATCAACTTCAAGATTCTGCACATCTATTAGAAACTTAGTTCACCCAAGAAAAAAAAGAGGTTTAATTATTAAAAATATTGAATCCTAATCCTTACATATTGGATGAACCGAGTTCTTGTAACCTAGCTTGCGCGTGTCTCTGGAGAAGAGTAGGAAACCCTAGAACACCGAATTACGTAGAATTACAATATATAGCAATACATATATTAGTGTCGCTTCCATGAAGAAAAAACAAATTATGTCTCTTTGAGCATTTCAATTCCTTGTGCCATTCAAAATGTGATATAGTTCCTTTTTCTTATAAGAAGTAATAAGTCCATTTTGTGCTTGTGTTTCGGGTCATTTGCAACCGTAGTATGTTTTTATTCATGGCATTTGAAATTTAGTATGATAATTTTACATATGTTAATTCAGAATAAAATCATTTTTTATCATACTAAAAGAAGAGAAATTATTATTTCTTTAGGTTTTGGTTGTCTTTTAGTATTTTTTAAGACAATGTCTTGAATACAAACTACTTCTGCCTTCTATTGGTACATTTCCTGTTCATTTTTATGTGTAATTAATTTTTTTTTAAAAAACACAAATTCTTATAGCAGGAAAGCTAGCTTAATTAGAGTTTTGATTGAATATATATACCACCAACCTCACATTTTTCGATACTTTTGATAAAACCCACCTGCTAGTTGTAAGTCTGATTCCACTTGAGTTGATTTCACCTAACAAATAGGAGACATTTTGAAAAAAAAAAAAAAAACCTAAATCAATTGGAAGCACATCTGCAAGCTAGATATTATCTTTTCTCCCAAATAAAAAGGAAGCATATAGAAAATGTAAGTTTAAGATCTCTACTTGGTCATATAGCTTAAGTTACGTTCTTGAAATTAATGATAATTTCCCCTACTGTTTTTTTCTTTTTCCTAAACTTTCTCCCTACTGTCTATTCACACATGATATGCAAGGTTAGTACTCCAGCAACCTTGTTGATCTACTCTAACCCTAAAAATAACTTCTCCTTTCTTGAGTCCATTCTTTTGCTAAATAAGATCTTCTGAATACATATATATAGGCAATTTAAATCGATCCGTGTACTCTATATATAAGTAATGGGACATCTGACTGAATTCATCAGAAATGTGAAATTTTAGATATGCAAATGTTTGGGCATGGTCTTATTATGGTGTGTGTGTGTGTATATATATATATATATATTCTCAATATTGTTCTAACTAAGATCAGCCAGTTGAAAGAATGATTTTATCAAATCAGATAAAGTTGATCATCAGAGTGTAACTACCAAAAGTAGCATAAAAATATAAATTAGTTTCCCATTTGGTAAAAAAAAAAAAAAACGCATTAATTTAATTAGGACATAATCATTGATATGATATATATGTCCTAGCTAGCATACCCATCTACATTACAGAACAAGCATTTGGATTTTCATCACTAAACAGCTGAGGGGCGTAAACGTAGTGAACAAAGTATGGAACTTTGCCATCTTTATCTTTTGCATCCACCTTCATCTCTTCCTTTAATTCTACAATCTTAGTAAATTCAGTAGATTTGGCTTCAATTTTCACTTCACTAGATTTCACTTCAACTTTTGCCTTTTCTTTCTTTTCATCCTTTTTTTCAGCCTTTGGGGTTATAATCTCTGCATGTCTGTGCACTTTCTTTCGGATGTACGATATTAGTTTTTCAGACTCTATGCTTCCTTCAACTGTAAGTGTCTGAGCTTTCATGTCGGTTTTAACACTATAAATACCTGCATTTATCATCAGTGATCGAATTTATGAAACTGACAATTAATTAATTCATGAAGAGATTGATTTAATTGAAATGTTTGTGATTCAATTCTTTGATTACAATATAATTATATATATATATAGTACCTTTGTGCTTTAGTAACCTCTTCCGCAGGTCCAGCTCACATTTGTCGCAGTGCATGTTAACCTTCACTGATATTGTGCGTGAAGTTGTCTTCTATATAATCACATAATTAAACAAAATCAGCTTTTGGCAATTCCATAAATATATACAAAACATCTAGTGTGTTATATATTCTGGATATCCCATGGACTACATGAAATCATTCATTTTGATTTGCATAGCAACTGATATATATATATATATATCTATATATATATATATATATATATATATATATATATATAATTTGCTTTAATTTCAAAGCATCTGAAACAATTCTGTGCTGTTTCAATATTGTTATGTGCAGTTCGATTTTGAACTTAATGAAGGAAATATTGTTGTAGCTCACAGCTAGAAATTACCTAAACGTGATTCCTAAATGGATTTACGTTAATTGTAGTGGTACGTACGTGCTATTTAATTTAATAAGACCATCATGCTCAATTGATTTTGAAATGAAACCAAAACATGCTAGCTGGAGACTATTCGATCATTTCTTTCAAGAATTCTATTTGCGTGTATAGAACTACTCTTGATCTTGAAATCTGCAGTAATGGCCGGCCTAATTCTGCTGAATGGTTCTTCTCTGTTCAAGTACAATATATGGAAAACAAAATGGACCGACTTCCATTATATTATCTCAAGGGAAATTCAAACACTAGTGCCCCCTAAATTATTGTCTAGAACCCGGCCATGTATACACATACTGCATGTAAATATATATGTTTTCTTTCAATTTATGCAGTTTTTTTCTCTTTATCTATGGGTAAAATCTATGCTAGATGTTATATACAATTTAAACAAAAAAAAAAAAAAAAAAAAAAAAGATTTTGAGTGAAAACTCACTTCTTTTGTGTCCTTTACTATCTTCTCTGTTGCGGCAACGTCTTTGATGCTCACTTCTTTGGTGACCTCTTTCTTTTCTGTTACCTTCTCTGTTACAACACTAGTTTCTTTGATCTTTCCTTTTGGTGATACAATCTCAACCTTTTTCTTACTCAATTTTTC
>JAESVK010000170.1:919914-947005 GCA_017140935.1 Hamamelis virginiana
CTGAGTTCACTACGTTGGAACTAAAGTTTACTATGCTTGAAAAAAAATGCTAAAATGGGCACTACCAACAGCAAGAGAAAAGGAGAGAGAAAGTGGGAGAGAGAAAAAAGAGGAGAGAGAGAGAATCAGACACGCTCACACGATCACTAACATCAGATTTGTTGGAGTTCCAAGAGTAAGATTAGGTCAACAGGTTCTTCCATTGCTGATCAGACATACTCAACTGGTCCCCCGATGTGTTTTCAACTGCTCATCTTATATCTCTGAGATAAGAAATTCCTATCAATATCCGTTGATTTCGAGTGATACTCCAATTTCGCGATGCAAATAGGAGAGAGTGAGGTGATCGGGAGTGCCATCGGCAACGTATGGAGTAACTCATACATAGAAAAATCGAATCTCGAACCAACTTGAAGGATGTGAAAGGTACAAATTCGAGTCTTTAGAGATTGCCATTGACAATTCCTTGCCTTGAAGATTCATGAAACCCTAGAATTCGAAGTTCATATGCAATGAAAAAAAAATAGTTGTTGCATATATTTATGATTTTCAAAGCAATGGAAACAAAATTTGGAGGAGCTTCACGCCGCATAGTTTTGATGCTGCCATGGCTGGACTGTGAGCGATGAAGAGTTGGAGGAGCTTCACACAAGCGTCGGGAAAAATAAAGAAGATGGTGGGAAGGCCAAGGGCAATTCAATCCCTAACAAAAATAGATTTTTAAAAAATAGGACCTCACACAGTAAATTTTCACAACTTTTTAAATAAATAATATTTTGGAAAGACTTTATGTAATAAATAACTTTAAAATAAGACTTTTGGTGAAAAAAAGGGGGTTATACCAATAGGACCTTGGTATAAGATGGTTTTACCCAAAAGTCTTGAATTAAATATAATAATAAAAAAGATTCAAATATTTATTCTAAAAGATGATTTTGCCCCTAATTAAGAATTCGAAATTAAAAAAAAAAAAAAATCATATATTGATTTATTCCATATTTAGCGGCTATCTAAATTCCTAAAATCTTGCCGCCAATTCATCAATTTTGAAAATTCAAATTTTGATTTTGCTATCGATACAATATTTCCATATAGCAAAATATTTTTTAAAAAGAAAGTAAATAAACATTTATAGCTCCAATTATATAAAAATATAAATATGAATATAAATATACAAAAAATAAATATGAATATAAATATACAAAAAATCTTAGAGACAAGTTTCATGCACCTGAAAATGAAAATCAAAGAAAAAGTTACGTGGCAGCTCAGGAGAAAGGAACGTGAAAGGTTAAATGGAGGAATAAAATGATGCCATGTGGCAGAGCTTGAAAGCAATCAGGGAAGAGACACGTGGAAGATGGATAAGGAGTTATGAAAGTGGGCTAGCTCTTGCGGTTAAGAAGGCAGCTCAAAGAGGCCCATTATGTTAGAAGTGGAGAGGTGGTCCGAGAATCAAGCAAATGGGAAGTGGGCTGGAGGCAGTTATAGCCCACTGTCTATAAAAAAAAAAAAAAAACAAAAGAGGTAACAACGAATGAGGACACACACAACTCAATCAAAAACCAGCCCATGGCAATTCCTTTTTTCGATTCTAGTTTTAGCTTTTAACTTCAATTCCAGTAGCAGTTATCATCCTCGAAGCAGTTTCTAATATTTTTACAGTAGCAGCAGTTCGCCATTTTCCAACAGTAGCAGTTCGTCATTCTTCATTTTAGCTTGTAATTCCAGATTTTGTTTTCAGCTTTAGAGATTTAATTTCAGTCCGCAATGGAGTCTAGTTCGTATCTTAGTCAATCAAGTTCTGTAAGTATTTCTAGTTATCTTTTGATTTCAATTTATTTCATTTCATTCAGTGAAATTACTCATTTTTAATCTGTTGCTTGTTTCTTTAATTTGTTTACTTTAAATCTTATAGGCCTTTAACATTAGAACCCAAGAGAATCAACATCTAATTCTCGTCAATCGCTTGATTCCCTTTTATTTTCAAAGTGACCAACTAGGCATTTAGGGTCTTTCCTGGATTTTCGGCCTAGAAGGTGCTAGAAGTCGTGTTCACACAGTCTTTAGGCTTTTTAAGCCCCGGCACGCCCGCGCACAAAGACCTTTTTTGTACAAGGTCTTAGACCGTCGTTTTCACTGGAAACATATACATTTAACAGATTTTGGGGATACATGCATATATATTAACTACTATAATATAAAATTAAGAAGAAAAAATGAACGCAATATATAAACTCAAGTATACATTTATTTAGTGTACAGTTGTTTTTGGTGTAAAAAATTTGAAATATATATATATATATATATATATATATATATATATATAGTGATATGTATACATAAGAAATCCGAATTATAATCCTACTTTAATCTATGTAAAAAATGAATCAACAGAAGGAGGAAATGAAGTCGTGAGAGTTATACATAATGCATCCGTGATACATGCATACATGTATATCTGTAAACAGAATCAAAATGAAGATGAATGCGTGTAATGTATACATAATGCATCCGTCCTTTAGATATACATGTATATTTGTAAATAGAATCACAAGAAAAATGAAGGCGTCTGGTGTATATATGCATAATGCATCCGAGTTACAAATATACATGTATATCTATAAAAACGGAATTTGAATTATTATACTTCACATGTCCGTTTGACTCATATACATGTATCTCTGTAATAAGAATTCAACCAAAAAAAAAAAAAAATTACTTCTATATCTAAAAAAACTGTTCCACATTTAGCAGTTGAACAATTTATAAAACATGTACAATGCCACTGAGTTTGAATGCCTCGATGCTGACCTCAACAATCCTCATAACAATATCATCTTACAATGCCCACCATTCAAGGTTTCGAGGCCAGAGGTCTGTTAGAGAAGAAGCTTTCTTGGGAAATGAAAAGATTTCAAAGCAATGACTAATTTTGTAAGTTGCAACTTCTCTGGGTAGTTATGGGCTTATCTTGTGAAATTCTTTTCAAAGTTTCATGAGTCAACGTATCACCATAGTTCCCACTACAATAAGGCCTAACCTACAGTTTTCTAAAATTAAGGACATTAAATGTAAAAATAATAAAATATCTAAATGGTAGCTGAATTTAAGAAAAGGGTATATTTATCAATCAATCAGTATTAATTAAATTTAATTTTAATCCAGAGGGGCCTAACGGTATAGCATCTTATATTTTGGACTTCGTGATAAATAAGATCGTATTTAGGATCCTTTTGATCATTTTTCAAAAAAAAAACCCTATAATTTATGGGGTGATTCTATTGCCACCCATCCATGCATATTGCTAGTAACACCTACTAATTAAAAAAAAAAATTATTACTATTGTACTCACATGTAAATTTACGATTAAGGGTAATATTAGATAATTAAAATAAATTAAAATAAATCATATTACTTCTTGCACCCACCTAGCTTCTTCTTCTTTCCACATTTATATCGTTTCCATAAACCCTAATCTTACAAACCTTTACACTTTCGTATAATTTTCAGAAAACTCTATAAAAAAATGTGTTTATTAATCAATGGCTAATGAAGTAGTCATGTGAGATGATTCCAACAATGAAAAAGTACAATTTTTCAAGTATGATTCACTTTTTAAAAGTTGTTTTAATTTTAAGTTTGTACTTTTGTTTAGCTCTGCAATATTGATGATTAATCAATATTCAAATAAGAGTAATTAAACATATCACTATGTTCAGCAGGGGATGTTGAACATTACAAAAGGTTTATTAGGTACTAGTAGAATATTATCATATGTTCAACAGTCGTCATTCGAACATATTAAAATATTTAGCACATTAAGTTAAAATATATTACAGAATGGTTGGTCTACTTTCTCTTCATGAAGTGAAAAAAAAAAAAATTATTTGAATATTTTTGGGATAATTAGCGTAATGGTTGGGCTGCTTTTTTGAGGGTTTCAAAAAACAATCTTTTTTTTTGTCGGAAAAAAAAAAAAAAAAAAATTGGGGTTCTTTTGTATTAGGTGAGTGTAAACGGAAAATTATATTTTAGGGTTGATTGAGTTGGAATTAGTTTGGATATTATAAAGGGTGCAGATAGCAAACATTATATTTTAAAATTTTATCGAAGGATATAAATTAAAGTGAGTGCCACTAACAATATCAATATGGATTGGTGGCAATTGAGTCACCCTAATTTATGCCCTTAGAATTTTCAGCAGTAGAATTCGAAGTAGAAATAAAGTGAAGGTGTCCAACCCTTTGAAATAAAATGAACCTTGTTCATCTACCGACAAAAAATATAAAAAAATTGAACCTTATTCAGTTATTCTTCATCCACACTCGATTGCAGATTTCTCTCTCTCTCTCATGGACTCCTTGCTAGCAAGCTACGTCTCTTCGGACGAAGAAGAAGAACAACAACGAGAAGAAGACCACCTACAAAATCAAAACCTAGGTCGTCCCTCTATATCCACCTCTAAATTTAGCGAACCCTCCTCCTCTCTCTTCTCTTCCCTTCCCCAACCCAAATCTTCCTCTCTCTTTATCTCCCTTCCCCCTCCCAAATCCCACCCTCCCAACTCACAAACCCCCTCACTTTCATCTACCCACAAAGAAGATGATAACGACGACGACGACGACGATTCAATTTCTACCTCTAAATTTAGCGGCACTGCTAAAATTTCCTCCTTATTTTCTTCCCTTCCTGAACCCAAATCCCGCCTCTCAAACCCACCAACAATTACAAACCCCTCATCTTCAATCCCGAAACCCAAAAGGGTTGTTCAATTCAAGCCTCCCATAAACCCCTTTTCTGTAAAATCTCACGACGACATAGATGACGATGAAGATGATGAGGAAAATGAAAGAAAACGTCGTAAAGAACTCGAGTCTTTCACTCAAACACCTACGGTGAAATCGTTCTTATCAAGTATTCCAGCGCCAAGGAACTCGGGGGCGGCGACATTGGGTGCTCTTCCTTCCTCCGGTTCAGGCCGGAGATCGATCATCGAGGCCGATATACCCGCGACGACGGCGGAGCACGAAGTGGGTATTGATTCTAATGTAGCAAATTATGAAAGCAATTGGATTGAGGGCTCATCCTCAGCTTCTTCATTAGGAGCTGTGGATGGTCAATCGGGATCAATTATAAGTGGTGGTGATCCATTGAATTGGGTTGAAGGCGGCGAGAATTATGGAAACTATGGGAGTTGTGTAGATTATGGAAGTTATGGGCATAATTATGAGAATAATTGGATCGATAGGTCGACAGCAACGACGATGCCGGAGATGCCGGCAGGGATGGATGAAAGTGTGGTGAGAGTGGCTGGGAAGAGAGGGAGGAATGAGGTTCCTATGGAAATTGTTGAGGTGAAGCAGGATGAGTTGATTAAAAATCGACCGAGGGAGGACCAGGTCAAGTTAACAGGAATAGCTTTTGGGCCCTCTTACCAGGTAATTTAACATAGCCTTTAATTCATCAATTGTCCTTTGGTTTTAGTTTTTTACCTTGATTTTACTTGTGCTCCGTTTGCATTATGATGTGTTTCTATTTGTCTTCATTTTATTTAGTATTTGGAACTGTGGAATTTAGTAGGCATTGGTATTGTGGTAGATTCTTTTTGGTGTTTATTGATCTAATGTAATGTCAAATGTTGTTATAGATAATAGTATGGTAAATCAATTAATGTCCTTGTATTGTTAAGAGTTTTAGTATGGAGCATAGTTGAGTTAGGCACATCTACAAATGTATTGGAAATCTTGCTGCTTTGGGTAGATTCTCCTTTCTCGCTAACTAAAAATGGACCTTGCTGAGAGTGGTGTTATGACCTTGGAATTATTTTTAATTAGAGTATATATGCTGCTGTAGGTTTCCTTGATTCTTGATTGATGTAGGACCTTGCAACAAATTTAGCAGTACAATCAGGGGATGGGATTAGGGTTTGCTTTAGAATGATTTAGGGGCGATTGTGGATTGGCATTATAGGGTTCTGGGAGTAGAATTAGGTTTTCGGGGATCTCTTGGTGATTTTAAGTGTGCCTTTTGTTCAAAGCAGCAAAACAGTGTATGACTGGCTGATGGCAGAGAAATTAAGAAAGAAGAAGAGGGAAAAAAAAAAGGCAGAAAAGATTAGGAAGGAGAATCGTAAGGAAGAGAGGAAGAAGGATCTAGGCAATCACACACTTTAAACAAAATTTCGAAGCTGCAATTCTATAATGAATATTGTCTAACATCAATATTTCAACCATTTTTATTGATGCATAAAACCTTATAATTATTCATCTTAATCCTTGAATCAAACTGATTTCAAGTTTTCAACCATCAATTAAATTTCAATTAAAAAAATTCAAATGAGACACGAAAGGCCTTACTAGTTCACTGCCATAGAAAGGTGAACTGTGTTGTGCAATAATTCTGAATAGTAAAAACATCTCTGCTTCCATTTCTTACGAGACATGATATGATACATACAGTATGATACGTTTTATTGGTAACATTATACGTTTTATATGTGCGATGATCCGTGTCATTGGATAGTGGAGTGGTTATGGGGGAGGATTTTTCTTCTTCATTGGTTTTTAATGTGGGTGGAGATTGAGGAGGTTGTGAGAAGATATGGGGTTTTATCGTGCTTGAGAGAAGTTTTCAATGGCGCCCCCTTCCCTCGAAAGAAGTATTTTGAGAGGATCTCTTCGTGTGTAAGGGCATTTTCTATTTAATTAGTAATAACCATTTTGTGTGTGTGTGTGCGTGTTTTGTTTTGTTTTGTTTTTTTTTTTTTTTGGGTCGCGTTTTACTTAGTCAAAATGTCAAATAATCAAAGATAATCTGGCGATGTCTAGATTAGACCGTATCCTTTTTTCAACTGGGACGCTTACTTAAGTGATCCGTTCAATTTGGTCTAAACGATTATCTACTTTACTTGGTCAAATAATCACAGATTATTTGGCAATGTCTATATTGGACCGTATCCTTTTTCCAACTGAGTCACTTTCCTAAGTGATCCATTCAATTTAGTCTAAACCATTATCTAATAACACTTCGGTCCTTCTTGCTTGGTGAAGGAATGGTGCAAGCATTCCTTTTGTAGGCACACCAGATTTTATTTTGCTAAGAAGTTGAAAATTTAAAAAGATTGAATAAAGAGGTGTTTGGTAGAGTAGATAAGGGAAAAGCAAGGGTGGTAGAGGATATTAAGGTGGCATTTGGCGTAGCTTTTCGGAGGCTTCAAATGGTCTTCCTAGCCTTAAAAGTCATTTTAGAAGGAAAAAAAAAAAGTGTTTGATGAATTCTTCAAAATGGACTTTTATGAAAATTCAGTTACTTGGAAGTCCATTTGGAATAAGTTAAAAAAGTTTGATTTTGAAAACCCACGTTTGTTGGAAGCATAACTTCCACACTTTTTGATACAAAAGGACTTTTAAAATATGATCATGCCAAACACTATTTTATTTTTATTTATTTATTTATTTATTTTTCAAAATGTCTTCTTAAAAAGTCCATTCTAAGAATCACTTCTTCACAAATGACTTCCTATTCTAGGAAGCTTTGCCAAACGCTACCTAAGTCTCTTGACTTTAAAGAAGGGATTGAGGGTTTGAGTAATGTAGAATGAGAGGTTACAAGCTTTAAAGGATGATTATAATTTATAACACATTGGTGGAGATTCCTTGGAGGCAAAAATATATAGGGCTCTTAGGTTGAAACTTGAAAGAGGTGGATAAGAACACTGATTTTTTTTCACCATTTGCTAATTTGTCTAGAAAATCCAATTTTATAAGCAAAGTGAGCTATAAGCGTGCCATGTTGGAAGAGTTGGGTGATATTAGAAGGGTTTTTGTTGATTAAGTGTATTCTCAAAGAAGGGGTCAGTAGAAGACCTTTGGTAGATGGTTCGGACTGAACATCCATTGCGGGCCAGTCTCTTTGTTAGTTGGATACTTGGATAGGCCTTTTGAAGAAGAGGAGCTTCTTGTTGGCTTTTAATGGATTGAATGGGGTAGCTTCTGAGCTTTAGGACTAGATGGGTTCACTCTTGCTTTCTTCCACCAGTGTTGGGATGTCATAAGGATGGCTTGATGAAGTTGTTCCATGAATTCTACAAAGACTGGTAGTGGAAGACATCAAAGATTTTAGGCCTATTAGCTTGGTGGGGACCTTGTACAAGAATATTGGTAGAGTATAGGCTAATATGCTAAAAGAAGTTGTGAGTTTTTATTTATTTATTTATTTATTATTTTTAAATTAAAATTAAAATGCTTTTGTTTAAGGAAGGCAATATCTTCCCCTCTTTTAATTTTGGTGGGATAGAAGCTTTTTTTGAGTATTAATAAAGTGGCGGAAGCAAATTTGTTTATAAGGTTGGGCAATTGAGGTAGTAGATCTATCTCTCATATTCTTTATGCTGATGAAGCTATTGTTTCTAGTAGAGCAGATATTAATTAGCTTCAGTATTTAAGATGTTTCTTTTGTGTTTTGGGGCTGTGGCAGGCTTGAAGATTAAATTTGGAAAGAGTGAGTTGAATTCTTGTGGGAGAGTGTAGTGATATATTGTTGTTGTTGGCAGCTAACCCCCAAATATTTGCTTCTAGTATAACAATAGGATAATTATTATTTTTATTTGCCAGATGGATAAGTAATTAGCAAATTCTAGAAAATCTCACATTTATTTTGAGGGTCATTGGACTTTGAGTGAGTGACCACATCCATGCATGTGTTTCAATTTATATGCTGATTTCTCTTTATGCTCTGAATAAACTAATCTAGTTATTTCTTTTGTAGCCTGTCTCAACAAAGGGGAAGCCTTCGAAGTTGCACAAGAGGAAGCATCAGATTAGTTCTTTGTACTATGATATGAAGCAAAAGGAGATGGAACTTTCGGAGCGGCGTGCAAAGGGCTTCCTCACCAAAGCTGAAACACAAGCCAAGTATGGATGGTGATTTTGGAGATGATTCTCCTTTTGTTGTTGTGATTTTTTTTCTTTTTTTAAACTGACAATTTGTACTGTTAGAAGTTGCTAACAATAGTTTCTTTTTCAATGTAACTATTTTACCTTGTTCCAAATTCCATTTGATTCTTGAGAACTCTAACTAGGGTTAGCAATAATCTTTTTTACCCTCTTTTCAAGAAATCTGCTAATAGAGGAAAATTCTGAAACATCAGATAATTTCTGGTTATTAGAGTTTAGTTGAATTTGATGGGAACCCTATATTATTAAGCAGACTGATGCTTAGGACAGTGCTATTTGGGAAAATATGAGGAAGATGCATTTATCATGATCGGATCAAATTAAACTTCGTTATATGCCGCATGTGGGACTAGTATATGCTTTGACAGGGGCCATTGTAAATAATGTGGTAGCACCATTGGGCATTGTCAACCATCACCTCAATTGAAAGTTTTACTGATTTGCGACCTCCCTGACACCAAGTGCCCTGGATCATGGTCAGCCTGGAAGTCTATCTTGGCTTACTTGATGTATGGAGATGAAAAAATGCATTCTCTCATTCTCTTTTATGCTATCTGGTTTTTATATGAACAAAGTCACAGTTGGTAGGAAAAGATCTGAGTTTGGACACAAGGTTTAATTGAATTGATTTTTAGGAAAAAATTGATTTATAGCAAGACTATTATGTTATTTCACCACTTTTAAATGTCCACCTCTATTCCTATTTACTGCATTTATTAGAAGTATAATGATGAAGAACGGAACTGCATCTTTGAAACAACTCCTTAACAAAAGCATTTACTGGTGTATTCCTTGTAGCTATAACATTTGCTGTACGTGCCTACCCTTTTCAGCACATGATCTACAGCAAAGAAATAGGCTTTAGCCAACCCCCATCTGGCATTTTCACACATCAACTTCCTAAAATTACCGCGATTCATGCAAATGCTCTGTTTATTTCAATGGAAATGAAACTAGAAATGCAGCAAGTCAGTTGGATTATGTTGAGGTCGGTGCAAGTTTGTCATGGTTAAGAGTCTCAGAGCTATGAAACAGGAACTCTTTCATAGTAGTCTTGTTCATATATCTACATGAACTCTTTCATAGTAGTCTTGTTCATATATCTAAGAAGCTTTATAACATGGGTTTCACCTGTCAGTGCATAATGTGAATCAACAACAATAGAATGGAGAGAAAAATGCTAACTGTTTCTTTGAAATAGATTCCTTTCTTAAAGCATACAACTTGACACATAAATTTACTATGATAATCTAACACTAAAGAATTTCTGAGGCCTGCCGCCCAAGATCTCAAAAATCTTGATTACTCACAAGGTTCTGGACTGACTATATGAAATACGACTCAAGTGAACTATTAATATTCAACACTACATAAATATGGACATAGAATTAATTAGTGATACAATTGACTAGAAATTATGTCATCACTCTCTCTCTCTATAAACATTCATACAAACTGACAAACAAAAAATTACAGTTGGGGAAGATTACGGCAGTTACCAGTCCTTGAGCAGCTCACCAGCAACATCCTTGTAGCTGACTTTCTTTTTCTTTACAGGCTCTGCATTGGGATCTACTAGTGGCTTCTCATCTTCAAGAACTGAATCTGTAGTTTCAACCTTTTTCATCCCAAGACTTGGTATCAAGTCAAGTAACATGGCTTGTACCGGATCGGCCATAACTTCAAGCTTCTCAAGCTTCTTACTATCTTGGTCAATATTCCTACCATCATTATTCCTACCAACCATTTCAATTCCTTGAGCTTTATCAAACCACTCTTCTTGTTTATCATCTTCTGCAAACTTTTGTTCAGCTGCCCAACCGCTTTGTGATGATTCAGAATCTTCAACAATTTCATTCTTTTGGATTTCTGGACTTTCCTCACCTATCATTCCTTGGATTTCATGACTTACTCCTCTCATTTCGGTGGTCTCCTCGTTCTTTTCTTCATCTGAAGCAGCACTTTTGTCTGACTCATTTTCATATATTTTAGCAGGCTTCTTTCCAAGCCGTGGCCGTATTCTTCGAGCTTGGCTAACGCCTGGTCTTCCTTTCTTCATGCTCGATCCAGTAGGTCTTTCTCTTTTCCTTTTATTTTCTCTCTTGGGTGAGGTCAGCATGCTCAGGTTTCCTAAAACTTCTTTGCTGCTTCTTGATTTTCCATCTTTCTTCAGAGAAGAGAAATTCTGGTTTTCTACATTGTCCAAGTTAGAAGGAGCTTCAATATCTACTTCATCTTTGCTGGAAAACAAAGACATCATAAACAACTTATATAAGTTGGGATATCTACCCAGCATAACAAATATGGAGGACAGCATTTGTAGCAGAAATGTAGGCTCAGTTTAAATTTTATAGTTAAAAGAATATTAGGATGTATATGATAATTTTAACATTGAAACCCAGGATCCTGCTTTGGCCATTTGGTGGAACCAACACTGGGTAATAGCCTTTCTTAAAAGTTCATCAACAGAATAATGAAAATAATAAATAGTATAACTTAATAAAAGTGACTATGTGCAGCCATAAACATATTACACACACATATATGTCCGTACAGGTTCAATGTACTCGCATTTTGTACTCATTTCTACTCGCCATTTTCAAAACACAATATGGGAGGTATTTTGAGAAACCGACTGTTGAATTAGATGTTCCGCATATACAAATCCTCAATGCCAAAAATCACATTGATCTAACAGCCGGTTTCTCAAAAAACCAACCGTGAAAAAATGGTGACATTTTGAAGAACAAAAAGGTCACAGTTTTTCACAGTGGCATTCTTTAACTATGATTTTTGGCATGCATGACACACATAAAAAGGGTATTTAATTCAATGGTCAGTTTTCCGGTATCTATTTTGCAATTGGTCCTACACAGGTCACCTTATGCAACTTATAATAGACTCCATGTGTGTGTGTGTGTGTGTGTGTGTGTAAAAGCAAAATTACATATATATTGTATTGCATTGGGATGTTCTACACTTGAGCTCCTTCCAAAGCTTGATTGGCCAAAACCAAATTGATCATTTGATTTGGTTCTCAGTTTGAACCAATCCAAGTTGCACGCATCTACGTATCTATTCATTGAATAAATATATAGGTGTAGGCATAAATACATGTGTTTGTGTAACTATTTATAGCTAAAAATGTTACTTGATTTTGTAAGCTGTTTTAGAATGTATGAAATTAAGGTTGTGATCATACATATCAGCCATCAGATTAACACGATCTTTAGTCTTAACCTTGCCCAGCCTAACATGCATGATTGCTCTTGTGAGTTGTGACATTATGGTTTAACTGTCCAATCACAGTCCTTTGAGATTTTTGCAAGGCCACAAGAAATCTTGTGCCAAACTGAAACTCACACATTACCAAGGGTGAAATCTCCAAAACAACCAACTCTTAAAAATGCATGCACATGCAAAATTGTGTTAGCACGTTTGCACTCACCATTCTACAATGCTTGCCTCTTCCAAGCCTTTGAGCTTCAAGCTATACGCATCCTCGTGCAACTTCTGGTCCTTATTCAAGCAATCTTCGAACCATTGAGACCCAACAACATGCAACCTTTTATTACATAGGAGATGTTTCTCTGCTGTTGAGAAACTGTACGGAGGAGAGAGAGAGAGAGAGAGAGAAATTAGAAATTTAAATACATTATGAATTTTTCATCATACGTGGAACTGAAGTTCTGAGAGAGAGAGAGAGAGAGAGAGAGAGAGAGACAGAGGAAGGGAGGGAGGGAAAGTTGATCATTATTAGACCACACTAGACATTTTTTTTTCTTTTCTTTTTGAGTCCTTTATCTTAAAATATTAACATTTTAGTTATCACATAAATGATATAATATAACATCATCAAAATAATACTAAATCATTAATTGGGAAAGAACCAAAATAATGGCCATTGTTTAAAGGGGGGAAAAAAAGAAATTTATATCACAGCATAACACTTTTTCCCCATATGCATTATCAAATATAATAAATCTGTCTCCATTTGTACATGAAACATGGAGAACCTGAAAAATCATATAATCAGCCAAAAGAACCTTATAAGAATCCTCATGGATCCCCAAGAATTCTTGTTGATCTAAGTTCATATAATCGCAACTTTGTCATTTATTTTAATTTTCTTTCGGTCAAGTGACCTAAAATGGAAGTATCTAATTACATTGTAGCCTGTTAATTTTGCTTCCTCCATAATCACTTCCTCCTCCCCAACCTATCACCAGTCACACCATGTCACATCACATGAAGGAAACTGCTGTCATTAACATTGGAAAAGTGAAATAATATTGAAATGCCTCACTCCTTTTTAGAGCAATACCAGCAATGTCCAATCAAAACCCAAACAAACCACCCCCCCCCCCCCCCCGGGGGGGGCTTCTCCCCATCCCTGTACAAAAATGTGGTCACTTGGAGTAAATACAAAAGAAGCATTGGTAAGAAGCCAAGCGCCAAAATTTTTGACTGGACAGGTGGTGCAGGAAACTTCAATGAACCTCAGCCCAAAGACTGAACTAAATAGCAAGTCCCTACACAATCTTAACAATGAATTCATCATGGATCAGTTCATATATTATATCTCTCATTACAATGATAGAAATTTATAAAATGAGACTGACTGTTTTGTGCGACATGGGGCTGAAGGTTATTCCATAGTCATCCTCACATTGGGAGACGATACTACACCATATAATGAACCATAGATTACCTTTTTAATATGGTCTCGAAGTTCAGATCTAATCCTGGTACTGATAAGACTACCAGATGGGTAGCATGAGAAAGATCACTGCTTACTCTACCACCACCCATGGAAACTTCAAGCTTCATCCTCCTCAATGCAAGTTCCAACATGAGTTCCCAATCCGCATTTCTTCAGGTAAAAGTTCATTTATAAGAAAGCAGTAAAACAACTTTTTGAGAAGGATCATTACCAAAAAACCAACTAAATTCAGTTCTTTCCCAAGAAGGATATATGAAATTAGATAGTATCTTACAAAGACTCTATTGAGAGGTGGAAGTAAATGCAGCAATCATCAAACCGAGACCACTTGACCCTCGGACAGTATTTTTTCTTGTAATAGTCAACAGTTTGGGAATCTTCTGATCTATCCATGTTGCTTAACAGCTGGAAAGGAAACAAATAAGATGACTTTATGTTAATCTCCAAAGCTTTTTCTAAGAGGTTTCTCTAGTAACTACAATACTAAATACCCGAAAAGAGATCCAAGACTACTCCAGTTTCCTTAAATTTCTGTTCTTCTTTTCCTTTTTCTTCTATTGTTTTCGTAAATAGTTCAGCACGTGAAGACAAAAACAAATGATCTTACATATAAATACCTGTTTGATATCTGCAATATCAAGATCCACGTAGTAAGAGTCAGAAAATTCATCAATTTCTTCTTGTAACTTCTTCTTTGAAGAGTCGGAAAGGAAGAGGAAGTACCTTCAAGAAAAAACATGTAGTCAGAGTCATTTTACTATTGCAGAAAAGTTGCAGAATATATAATGTACTACTTTAAATAAGTGATAGATTCAAAATGGCATGAATAACTTTGGCTGTAAATGAAGGAGCTTCTTTTGCGAGCAACAGTCCAACACCCATGAGTAATGAATAACATCTCCATGAAGCTTTGCTGCCTGATATTTGATCCCTGCCAAATATTCTATGGTGTAATATCTTCCAGCTAAAAGAAGTGAATAGACTGGGGAGAGAGAGAGAGAGAGAGAGAGAGAGACCTTTACTTTCAGCTGCAACACAGTGAGTGACAGAATTATTCAGATTCATAGAGAAAGTCCCTCCATTCTCAGCCACCATTTTGTGCAAGGAATCTAAGGAATGGGTTGAAGGCACATTGACAAAGTCTATACACGTCAAGGAAGATTTAGTTGTACAGCATCAAAAGGATTCAAAACCTATAGGGTCCAAGACTAGTTTAAACAGAACTTTGTATTTCTGCACACATCCAAATTAACGGCAGGTAAAGAATTGCAAGAGATTTGAAGCACCCACTCAGATCAAATAAATTGCCAAAAAAAAAAAAAAAAAACAAAGTATTTTGACAATGAGATACACCAGCATCAATATGAATGATGGAGATGAAGCCATCACCAATACCCTTTATGTACATCAAATCTAATACTTTAAAAGAGGACAGTCATATTGCTTTAATTTTTTTTCTCTATCCTTTGGGGGAGAAGTGAAATTCAAGAGGAAATGGATTTAAAAAAATAAAACAATTCAATCTCATCTCACATCAGGTTTGTTTGAATGGCAATGACTTTCCAATAAGGAATTGGGTTTTCATCACTCGAGATGAAAACTTTGCGCAATGATATAAACCAAAGTGTAATCTCAAATAATTTGGGTTACTGTTATGCAAAGTATTAAATCATGTAAGGATTATATATGTATAGAAATGATCATTTAAGGACCGGTCCTTAAATTAATTCAAGGACCACTCACCATCATCTTCTCACACAGGATAGGTATTTTGAAAAACTGACAATTGGATTAGATAATCTTCTAATGTATGTCATGTCTGCCAAAAATCACAGTGATCCGACAATCGGTTTTCAAAATACAATTTGTGAAACACTCTAATAGTATTTACTGTTGGATGCTATAACAATTGTTTAACAGACTGCGTTTTCAAAACCGACTGTTGGATCACTGTGATTTTTGGCAACCATGACATACATAAAAAGATTATACAATCCAACAGTTGGTTTTTCAAAATACCTATCCTAATGGTGAGTGGTCCTCAAATTAAGTTTAAGGAATGGTCCTTAATGGATCATTACCCTATATATATATATATATATATATATATATATATATATATATATAGAGAGAGAGAGAGAGAGAGAGAGAGAACGAAGGGGAGCGAGAGGGAAAACAGTGAAGGGCTTCAGGAAACATGTGTAAGGTGGAAAGGCTTCTTAGACTTACTAAACCCCTGCTGAAACATTCTGTTCTAGTTTACAGTTAAAGAATATGAGAAACTAACGTGTATTCACAGAGTATGAAGTCCAAAACAACTCCCCTCCCCCCTCTCCTCTCCAAAAATAATAAATAAGAGAGAAAGAGAGAGAGAGACAGAGGAAAACAATGGCAATTTACATTAAATAAGATACAGAATATTTTGATGCAACATGTGTTTTAAAAAGCAGAACTTGTCAATCACTTGAGAGTTGAGATGGAGAAAAATGAACAGGTAATTATTTCAGTAAAATAGCCAAAAGATACAGAACATCATGGTTGAAAATATCAAAGTTTCCCCCTTAATGTTGGAAACATCAGTCTGAATGAAATGAGAGGGAACAACAGAGACATTCTTTTTCTCTCCCTTTTTTGAGGATTTCATGTGTTTTGGTTTATTATTTTGCAGGCCTCCATAATCTGTTCCCCTCTGTGTGGTGCCATTGCTTGAATTTACCAATTCTACGAAAGCTGTAATAAAGGAATCAACAGAAACAATTAAATGAGAGAAACATATTTTAAGCCCTCCATATACATCAAAGGAAAAATTAAAGAAAAAGAGAAGTAATTCCACATAAGACAGAGATCTACAAGTGAAGATACATAGGATGGGTAACCCAGATAAACATTTTAACACATTTTATCCTCTTACACTGCACATCAAGGCATTCATGCCAAGGCTTGTCATCTCTCACTCGGTCAATACGTGGAAATCTCAGGCTATATGGTGCAGCAAATACCTGGAAGAATGGAACAAATAAGTTAAATTACGACAAGATCACATAGCAAAGCAGGTATACAACTGCTTTGTTTGCCAGTCAAATGAGCATATTAAAATCATATATAATGATTGTAGGGACATACCTCAGACCTTATTGTTCGGATATCACTGGTAATAGAAAGTATAATCGATCTGCAATATGGGGGAAATTTTGTAAAGGAAAAAAAAAAGGAGGAGATAGCATTGATGTTAGAAAAGCATAATTCTTACACTTGGTGAAAATATGATAAAACTACTTACTTTTCAGGGCTGTCAATCCAAACATCTGGTCTCTCTTTCGAATTATTTGTAACTTGATAAATGCTTGGTGGTGCCTTCTTTGGGTATTCAGATTTCCTGAAAATACAGAATGTGTGGTTTAATAGATACACAAAATGAAATAAATGATGCCGTGCAGGAAAAAAAAAATCAAAATGAATGATGCCTATAAAGCTCCTATATGTTTGATGTACAGGTCAACATACAAAAGGATACCTTGCCAACATCCCATTAGCCAGTATAATATGCATTTTGTAGTGTCGAATATGGTTCTCATTCTTACGTAAAGGGTCAAGACAATGAGCCTTAAAGTAATTAGATCCACCTGTGAAAAGTCAACTATGAGATTGTAGAAGAATCCACTCCGTCCCACTCGCCCAAATAAAGGGCTTGTTCTAACTTTATATACCTGTATGGGTCCTCCACCTAATAGCTTAGGCTTTTCGGTTGAATACTTAATATGGTATTAGAGCATTGATTCTCCACGTGACAAGGCTAGGTTCATATGAGCATGCACGTGAGGGGAAGTGTAGAAGAATCCACTTTGTCCCACATCTCCCAAACAAAGGGCTTGTTATAGCTTCATATACATGTATGGGTCCTCCACCTAATAGCTTAGGCTTTTAGGTTAGATACTTAACAGAGATTAACTTGGGTCCAAGACCAGAGGGCGAGAGATTATTGTCAGAGATGTCTTGGTTGCTTTTACAACCATTTCATACAGCTTATATAATATTTTCACTAGAAACACCACACAAACAACCACTATGTTCTAACATAACACCATGTAACCTAAAAAGTACCTAAAATAAGGCTTCAACTTAGTTACAACAGCATCCAACTCATCAGCAGAAAGTCCCGTTCCCACTCTGCAAAAGGAAATAAATCTGCAACAAAATGATTAAATTAGAATCGTCCACAAATTAATTGTGTATACATTTCAATTAAAGCACTAATTATGATTTATGTTCCTCAGCAAATCACAGTGAAGTAAGCAAGAAAGTCACACCCAACAAGCAATGTTAGCCCTATGGCTACAATTCATGTCCAAATGGAATAATTTTTAACAGACAATGTATTATGTCACTAATAATGTTACTTGAATGTGCATGTGAAAGATACGAGATATACAAGCAAAGACATCTCCCAAGCACCAAAAAATCTCAAGGCAAAAGCACCTCTCAAAAGAACAAACTCTCAAGGACAAATCATTGCTCAAGGATTTCAAGCAGCTCAAACACATGCGAGTCTAGCATGCTCTCTAAACACATAGTAAATGTAGTCAAAGTTATTGTTTTGAGGAGAGTTAGGACATATCTTGCAAAGTACTCTAATTGGGTTACTTGTGAAGCTCATTGGACCTTAGAAAGACCTTAGGACCCTCCATGCATTTGACTCCTACGTTTAGTATTCCACATGCCTCTAGAGGATTGCCCCTTAATGCACTTGAATCTAAATTAGTATTGGTAAAGGCATAAATGTGGTTTGAACTTGGAAAAAAAAAATTGTAAAATTTATGCCTTAGTCGTTCAAATGATACCTTTGTTCAAATGGGCTCGAGACCTGAAATTGCCTTATTTAGCAATCATTCAAACAAGATAGAGAGCCTTACAGTAAAATCAGCAGAGCCGTTCAAACGGAGCACTAAGCCGTTCAAAAGGAGTTCAATTTTTGGCAGCCATATAGTTGTAACTGTGAGATATTCTGTATTTTTGTGAGTGTATTTTATAAATAGGGGTAGTTTAATCTTTTACTCAGAATAGGATTTAATTATTTAAGCTATTGTATTCTCTCTTTTTCCTTTATGTTGAATAGAATTTCAGCAGCCTTTTTGGCTTTCCTCTCTAAGTTTCTAAGATTCCTTGTATCAGAGCCATAGGATTCTTGGAATAGAGGATTGGTGCTCTTTCTCTCCCTCCCTTGGATATCTAGAAAGCTCCTCTCTCAGACCCTCTGTTGCCTCTCTCTCTCTCTCTCTCTCACCCAGCTAGATCACGACCCCAACTTGCTGCCTCTCTCTTTTATAGTAACGGCTAGCCCATTCAAATAGGCTCGAAGGCCATTCCCGTTCGAACTGTAAGTGTAGAAATGTTTTTTCTGCTATATTTAATGCTCTCAACTATCACCATTCCTATTGGTTTGATGCAAACTGCTAGGAGACTTAGAAAAGGCTTAAACAGTTGTTCTTCCCACCATCAGTTTGAGCTTCAGCTTGTATACTCAGCTTTCCAAAAGCAATTATTGTACTGTCAAAGCTTTCTTAATCACACTTGTAAGGAGGGTTATTGATTAGCTCTTGGAGCTAAGAGAAAAGAGGATTTTCTCTACCCTGGTGAAGAGTTGGTGAACTCTTTGAGGTTGTAAAGGTTTCTCCACCTTAAAGGAGATCCATTAGGGGATTTGGGAAATCCTTGAGTGAGGTGGGGACGTAGGCAAAGGGCCAAACCACGTTAACAAATTGTGTTTGATCTCTCTTCCCTTATTCTCTTTTATTTGCTGCTAGTTATTCATATTTATTGTTATTCTAATTGCATTGATATTGTTAGTTAGTTAGTTTAAATTTGGTTATTTGGATTGAAAATTTGTCAAGATCCAATTCACTCCCTCTCTTGGGTCATTATTAGGGACAACAAGCAACATTGTGGAACCTATGGTTTGTAATGTTTGTGTATTGTACGTAGTGTCACCATATAATGGGTTCAGATTGAGTCTGATCCAAATAGGGATGTCAATTTTGCGGGTTCATCCGGGTACCCGCCCCGCCCCGCCCCACCCCACCCCACCCCACCCCACCCCACTCCCATTGAGACGGGTTTGGGGTCATCCTAATAGGGTTAGGGGCGGGTTTGGGATTTTTTTTTAAAACCCTATAGGGTTTGGGATGAGGGCTTAAAAACCCGCCCCACCCCGATTATATATGTTTATGTATTTTTATTGTATTCATTTTATAGGTATTTTACAATTAAGTTTCTCCTTAATAAAATGAAATTTCAATCATGCCCCTTAAGGGGTTTAATTTATTTTACTCTTAGAAGTAACAATTATCTTTAATGTTCATCAATTTATTTTGTAATTTGTTTAGGTGTTGAGAAAATTGAGAAAAGTAGAAAGAAAATAGTAAATGGGACGGGACGGTAAGGGATGGGGTCTTTTAATTGGGATGGGAATTGGATTCCAAATCCTGACCCGTCACGGGTTTGGGATGGGAATGGGATGAGATTTTCTTAAAATGGGACGGAGTTGGGAAAGAGGTGACCCATCCCAAACCCGCCCCATTGACATCCCTAGATCCAAGTCTAAGAGTTCAAAGTTACCCCACTTAAATGAGCCTAGACCAAACCATCTCCCACACTCCCTCTCCTTTTTTTAATATTTATTGGACTTTAAGACCAGCTCATCAACCACCATACATTTGAAAATATTTAAATAAAAATAAAAATATACACAAATTATTAAAAGTTGATAAAAATGATACCATTATTCAGAGTGGTTTCGGTATGGTGGGTTTATTACAGACCTAGACAAACCCAACCATTTTAAAAAAAAAAAAAAAAATTACATTTGTACTACCAAAAACTAACGAGTCTAGCAGAACACCCAACAAACCCATTTATTCAGGCAGGTTCAGATAAATTATCGGATCAGGGTCATATTTTGCCAGCTGTATAAAACATACTAATCAATTCAGCCTTGGTTCAATAAAAACATGTTTCTATAGGTCATCAATAAGTTAAAGAAAATAAATTACGTTACTCAACCAATTCTTATTTCACCCTTTGAACTTATACATAGATCAGGGCTAACCATCCTCATACACAAAAATGGTTCAGGCAATCAGCTGTTCATGACATGCATTTTGAAAGATTGAACCTTTAAGCGGACAGAAGTAGCTAATTCTGCAGAAAGAAGTTGATGGAATTACTGACCGTCTGGGGTGTGTATTTGGGGCTGGACGCTCAGCAAGTCCCACCAAGAATTGAGCTACCTGCAATTAGTAAGGAAATTAATAAGCTATATTTAATGAAAACAGAAAACACAGAAAAAATAAATAAATAAAAAGAACAGAACAATAAATTACAGAGAAGGATAGAAACCTAACCTCCCCTCCACGACGTCCGGAGCCATAGTATCCCCCTATTAACAAGTATGCAAAGGTAACATCAAAAGTCGGTTAAAATGAAGCACTAGATTGTTTTGACAAAAATAAAATGTAAATAGAAACATGTATAGACCTATAATGAGAACATCTAGATCAGAACCAGCACGAATGTACTCTGGCTTCAACTTCAACCACTTTCCGCTTCGATCACTTGGTTCCCATTTGGAACCAAGGTCTTTTAAGACAATTCCTTCATCTCTATAAAGATCACAAAATGATTTCATGCATGAGAAATCAAATATGCCCACAGCAAATGGACCACTCAAAACTAAAACTTGAACATGATCCGCTTCCAAGAGTATAATGTAAATGTAATTGTAAATGGGCCCCACCAGAGGCTTAGTCAACTCACTACCAACATCTTAAGAAGGTCAAATAATATCTGCTCGCCAAGTTACATCATATTGGACCCAACGAATTTAAAGAATTAAAATTTCTTAAAATTCATTTATACAGACAAAATAACAATTTTGAGGAAAAGTTTTATTTTTCAATATTTTTAAGTTTTTTGTCCTAATTTTTCTAATATTATTTTCAATCAGTCATCTTTTCAGAATTTATTTATTTTTAAATTTAAAGACCATGGTAGCATAGTTAACAAAACTATCAATGTTCCATCATTTATTAATTTATATGATAATTGTAATTAAACACACTGAAATAAGAAGAATATGGTTCAATCAGGAAACACGGTTAAATAAAACAGAAGAATTAAAACTTATATAATATCAAATAAAAAAAGAAAAATGGCTGATTTTAAAATTAAATAATTTTGAAAAAGAAAAATCACACAGTTCATATGCCAAGTTATCCTAAGTGTAGAAATGCACAAAAGGCAATATACCCTGCCTCACGACATGTACACTTAATGAGACCCTAGCTTAATTTTTAGAGCCTCGGGCAGTAACGGAACCACCTTCCTTGAGGCAAGCAACAAGCCTATATTCCTTTGTTACGCTCCTTCCACACAATCCATTGAACACTAAGAGGCAGCAATCCCCAACTTCAATTTTCCAAACCTAAACTTCCAGCAAAGCCTATAAGCCTATAAATCCTTCTCAAAAAAAATTTGGAACTTTTCTCCAATAATCTCCTCTACTTTTCCTATTAACCCACATGCATCTTAGACTTGAGACTTGAGATAATATATATATATATATATATAGAAGGTTTCTAGCGACCTTCAAATAGCAATCTATAGTATAATCAAAAATGGAATTTGCAATTGTTATTTTCTATAACTTAATTCTGCCAAATATTCTTCTAGTGGGATCGTGATTTGAAAGGGCAGGTATGCAAAGGTCAAAGTCTATGGAGACAAATATAGACTGCATGAAAATAAGCATTTAAAGAACAAGAGAAACCTTAGTTGCAAGCACGACTAAAACTGCATAATACTTGTGTGCTTGTAGAAAGACATGATTTTGTCATGAAAACATCGCAATTCTCTTGATAAACAACTATTTTCTCACGACATAACTTCTGACTGCCTTAAATCAAGTTCCAAATCTCATATTATTTCATCCAAAGAATAGATGAAAATTTAGGTAAAAACACAATTCAAAATGCATAAGAATCGTCATCGGTTCTTGTACTACTTGCAATGTACTGGCAATATGTTTTTAACAGAACTTCCATTTATATTTTTACTATGAAATATATATATATACAGAGATGCTAGAATAAGTTACACCTAACGCAAAGTTGCATCAGGTGACCTCCGTAAGGCCAGTTGAAGAAAAGGTTTTGAAAAACCAACCGTTAGATTAGATACCATGTTATGCCCCCTTATGTATGTTATGCCTGCCAAAAATCACGGTAATCCAACAGTCGGTTTTTGAAAAAACTGACAATGAAAAAATGGTGACATTTTGAAGAACAAAAAAATTCATAGGTTTTCACTGTGATATTTTTCAAAAACTAACCGTTGACTGTGATTTTTGGCAAGCATAACATACATAAGATGAGTATCTAATCCAACGGTCGGTTTTTCAACTATGTTCCACAATTGGCCCTACAGAAGTCACCTGAAGCATAGCCTCTCTCCAAGTGCTTCCTAGATGCTCCAAACCTTTGAAGGTGAGAGCTTCCATGCTCTTGCAACTAGAGCATACTTCCGAGTTCTGCCCTAGCTTCTACTTCATGCTTCTAAGAATTATATGAAAAGAAAAATAATAACAAAAAGTATTGCATTGTAATAGTTTTGAAATTTCCCCTAATAGTTTCCTCTCATTAAGCTATTAAGCCATTAAAGTTCTAATGTTCAAAAGAAAAATTAATTTCTAAAGCATAGCTTTGACCAGTGTTTTAAGTATTGACCAATATGTAGCGCACCAGGTCGTTTGTAACAGAATGTGGGTTACTGCTGTTACGTGATCAGCAGAGTATCCGGATTAACAGCCCTAACGACGACCTTTAATATTCTATAACAGTCTTTTACACAGTAATGGCTACTGTGACCATCCCAGATATATAACCCATTCCAGCTTCATGTTTCTTTTTTCTTTTTTTCACTTTTTCTTGTATTTTCCTCCATAACACTACAAGCATTACTTTTAAAGCCAAAATGGCAAGTGCATGTAGCAAATGTCTCTATGAAGCCCAAGATCAAATGCAAGAAAGAAAAAGCATGTGAAAAATGAGTCAAACAAATTAATAATAAGGAAAAGAAGAGCATTACAGTATACCAGCTCAACTTTGACGATCCAGTAATGCACTAATATAAAGCCCAATACGACAACATCCATGCCCAACACTTAAACGTTAGTTTGAACTGATAGCTTAAAAATTACTTCAAATATTAGTTTGATAAATAAAAGGAAAGGAATGCTGACCTATTTTCAATGGTTTCTTTAAAAAATCTCTCAATATCATCCACATTATAAGCAATAAGCGACCAACATGGTTCTCCTGTATGACCCATCACAGGTAGGGCAGCATAGAGAAGCAATAGATTAAGTGTCAACTGTTTTGCTCATCGTCAGAACAGACAAATGCTAAATTTTTGTGAAAGCTTTATAGCAAAGATGAAATTGTCCATATTAAAGTAGCAAAAAAATGAGCCCGGTTGATCTTCTCATAAATAGAAAAAATTGCAGAAAAAATTAATAAAATCCAAGTAAAGGGACTTGTTTATCTTCATATATTAAAACCTAAATCATTACAACATTTAACAAGATACTAATATGAGAGCCTGCAGATTTTAAACTATAGCTGCAGCTAAGGATGGTTCAGCCAAGGCTCAACAAAACCACAACCCGATCAATACGCAGAATTGAATAGAATTTTTAGGACTTCTAGTCGGCTGAGCTTGAAAATTTCAATCCCATTTAAGGAAGGCTGATCCTGGGAACCCATATCAGGCTTTTAAAAGATTTATACCTTATCAAGATTAAAGGTGATCCACGCATGTTCATGAATATTGAAGAAATAATATATGAAGATTTCTCACATCCGTAATAAGAGGGGCTCATCAATGATTTCAAAATTCAAATGGATTTTACCAAGGACTGAAAAAAGTTTTATCCCTATATGTCGGATGTAAATTCAGTTGGCACATGAATTAATTTAGAGGATGCAATAGGCCAAGATTTCACCTACAATAATAAATTCAACCGAACCCACATTAAAGTCAGAATTGAAATATTAAAGGTTAAACTGAAGTTGAACAGGGCTGCTAGCAGAATTCAGCTCTCCAAGCAAACAAGTCAACTACTATTACCTAGTAACCACAAAATTAAAAATCTACTGAAGAATCATTATCTACATTGGATAACTATCTGTCATTGCAAGAAATTTAACCATATTGAATAAGAAAGATAAAGATTTTAACTTCTTGTAACATTCTTTACCAGAAGGACAATGAGCATTAAGACCTCCATTAGGTACTAAGATTTCCAGACGTCCCTTCAAAGGCTTCACAACTTTACAGAGAAGCTCATGTCTTTCCTTCAAGCTTTGGTGAATAACACTAGTATCTCCGACATAAAGAATATCAAATGCAACATCTAGCCAATCTCAGGTCAAGGTAAAAGAAATAAATTTTAATCAGTTCCTTGCATGTTCAATTTCCAAAATATTTGAAGATGTTCTTCAAACCTTTTTAGCTATCAGAATGAAATGACATCACCTAAAAAGCTGGACCTGGTCAACTTTGAGTGAAGTCAGACACAAAAGGATACAGCATAACTGCATTAGAAGGAAACATAAATTAAACTTTACCATAGTGGTCTCTAAACTAATAACAAGAAAAAGAAAAAATTCACAAAGAAAACCTGTCGATCACTGTCAAGTCCCTCCTTTGCTGCCTTGGCTGTAAGCAAAACTTCATAAATTATGAATGCTACTAGAAATGTAATCAGTAAGATGACAAAAAAAAAAAAAAAAAAACAATCCAAGCCATTAGATGGGAAAGCATAAAACCTATTTCCTGATTCGAACCGAACTCAGCAAAACGATTCAAAGATATGTCCCAGACCAACATTTCCCCATCAAGTATGCACCTAAACAACATTATAAGATGAAAACTATAAATAATTGGTACACTGCCTCTATTATTTTTAATGCACTACATATCATACACAAGTTCTCGCTCCATTTTTTCATGTGAACACTGGAATTTCGATTTCTTTTGCAATTTAAATGATCTTGTTGTGGAGAATCTCTTTATTCTCCCTATCCTTCAAGAGGTGTATCTTTCTCCTTCCAATGTCGATGAGAGGGGTCGGGGGGTTCTTGAATCTAATGCTTTATTTCCTGTAAGTCATTCTTTCATTTTCTTATTAACATCCCTTATACTCATCCTATCCTCCCCTTTATGTCGAAGTTGATATAAGAGTCCGAAGTGCCTTCTAAAGTCAAAGCTCTGGCATGGACCATGGTAAGGTAAATACTTTTAATATACTTTGGAAGAGGAGACCTGACAAAGCCCTTTCTCTTAACATCTGTGTGATGTGTTGCACCAATGAGAAATAGATTAGTCATTTGTTCTTTGCATGTCCCAAGGCTAAGCTCATGTGTGATAGAATGTTTAATTTGGTGGGTATCATGTTGGCTCATCCTCTTTTTACAGCCTCTATGTTTAAAGGTTCTTTCTTAGGGTTTGGTGGTGAGAGAATCAAGATTTTATGGAATTATGGTGTGATGGATATTATTTGAAGTACTTGGAAGGAAGGAATACAGAATACTCAAATTTTTCTAAGACAAAAGAGGTAGCATCAATCTTGGTGGGACAACAAAAGGATTTTATCTTCTTCATACATACACCTCCAGTTCTACGAGATTTTAAAAGAATTCCTCTTTCCCTTATTCTCATGAATTGGAAGGGAGTGTGTTTGTCAAAACCATGGTGCAATAGCAAAAATGGTTTTTGGTATCCTCCACCTCACAGCATGATTAAGCTCAACCTTGACAGTTGCTCTCTTGGTAACCCATTGGTATGGAAGGAATATTCAAGGCATGATGGTGATGTTTCATATATTTTCTATACCCCAAGAAGAGGGCTTTGCTATTAAAGCCAAGATTTGTGCTTTGCATCATTTTGGCCTTAGATACGCCAAGGCTAATTATTTTACTAATGTCATGGTTAAGGGAGATTCTTCTACGGTTATCCCGTGGCCGCATGGGCTAAAGAAGGGGAGGAAGGTAGTTGGAGATACTAGCACTACTTGAGAAAAATCTTCATCTTAGAAATCTTGTTTGGAGTTACGTTCTCTCATGTAAATAGATCAGCAAATGGGGAAGTGATTTATTGGCTTAAAGGGGAAAACTTTGGAAACAACTCCTTCCTTTCTTGGTGTGGTTGTTGTTGGTTTATTGTTTTCTTTACTTTGCAAAGGATTCCTCGTCCTTCTTGTTTATGTTTCTTGATTATTAAGAAATTTGTTGTTTATGCAGCTGGGAGGGGTTGGGGAGACTGGGGGGGATGGGAGTCGTGTGGGGAGGGAGGGGGGCT
>JAESVK010000170.1:947105-965372 GCA_017140935.1 Hamamelis virginiana
AAAAAAAAAAAAAAGAGTAAAAGTAACTCATTAGATGGTAAAATAGTGTAAGTTGAAATTTTTTATACTCCCTCCATCCCATTTTATGTGACTACTTACTAAACACACAGTTTAAGAAATGCTATTAATGCTATGACTCTTTCATATTTTTAATTATGTGTTCCAATATTACCAGTTGAAGTTGAGTCTAGAGTTTACTTGTGTTAAGGTTTGTAGAAGTGAAAGAAGAGAGAAAAAAGAAGTGGAAAGAAAAATAGGCTTTTGTGTGTGTTACCCCACATCAGCCCTCACACTATATATAAATACCAAAATGAAATTACAGGAGTACCCTTACAGATTAACCTAAAGAACCTAATAACATTTAACATAACCTTTAACACTCTCCCTCAAGCTAGAGCATACATATCAAAAAATGCCCAGCTTGGAACAGAAAAATTGAAATGGACTGCAAGCCAATGGCTTTGTAAAAATATCACCAAGTTGATCTGTGGAGCGAACAAATGGAGCAACAAGCTCTTTTCGGAGTAACAGATCCCTAATAAAGTGGCAGTCAACTTCAATGTGCTTGGTCCTCTTATGAAAAACTGGATTATTGGCAATGAAGATAGTAGCTTGATTATCACAGAACATTTCCATAGGATTAGAAATGTGAAAGCCAAAATCTCGAAGAAGAGAGCGAACTCAGGTCGTCCTATCTGATTGAGCGATTTTCTATTTTTGTTTTGGGCTGCAGGAAGTCTCTCTCATGCCGTGCTATTGCTCCTGATGCGGTAGCATTTCTGATGCAGTATGGGCCATGGCACGATACTCAACTTCAGCACTAGAGCGTGCAACAATAGTTTGCTTTTTACTGCGCATGTGACAAGATTACCCCCAACAAATGTACAATAACCAGAAGTAGACCGGCGATCAGAACGAGACCCAGCCCAATCTGCATCATTGTACCCAGTCACAGATAGAGACTCAGACGGCCTACAACAAGCCACGGCCAGGAGCAGCTTTTAAGTAACGCAAAATACGGCACATAGCATGAAAATGGGGTTTACGTGGAGCATGCATGAACTGACTAACAACACCAACAGCATACGTAATGCCAGGGCGAGTAACAGTAAGATAAATTAATTTCCCAACCAACCGACGATACTGACCAATGTCATCAAAAAATTCATCTTCCTCACCATCAAGTTTAACAGAAGAATCCATAGAAGTTTCCACTGGTCGAGAGCCTAAGAGACCGGTCTCAAATAAGAGATCAAGGACATGTTTACGTTGAGAGAGAGCTATGCCTTTAGACGAGCGAGCAACTTCAATGCCAAGAAATTATCGAAGGGAACCAAGATCTTTTGTATGGAAATGCTGACCTAAGTATTGTTTCAAATCAGCAATACCAACAGAATCACTCCCAGAAATAATGATGTCATCAACATAAACAATAAGAACAACAACACCAGCCAATGAATGACGAACAAAAACAGAGTGATCACAAGTAGAACGTTGGAAACCATACTCTATAACCACTAAACTAAAACGATCAAACCAAGCTCGAGGTGACTGTTTCAATCCATACAAAGCCTTCTTCAACATGCAAACAAGGTGCTCCTTGCCAGAAACATACCCAGGGGGTTGATCCATATACACCTCCTCTTAAAGATCACCATGGAGAAAAGCATTCTTAATATTAAGTTGATACAGAGGTCATGACTGATTAACAGCAACTGAAAGAAGGATCCAAACAGAGTTGAGACAAGCAACGGGAGAAAAAGACTCCAAATAAACAACACTATAGGTTTGAGTAAAGCCTTTAGCCACTAAACGTGCCTTAAGGCGTTCAATAAAACCGTCAGGAAGAAATTTAACAGTATAAACCCAACATCCTACAGTATTTTTACCAGGTGGAAGAGTGGAAAGCTCTCACGTCTTATTCGCATGAAGAGCACTCATTTCCTCATCCATAACTTGCTTCCATCCAGAAGACAACACGAAGACAACACTACCTGCTTATAAGAAGAAGGAATGGAAACAGAAGACAAAGAACAAGAAAAAGAGCATAAACTAGGAGAGGGACAATCATAAGATACAAACTGAGCTATTGGATGTTGAGTACATGAGCGTTTACCTCGATGAAGAGCAATAGGAAGATCATCGGTGACTGAAGTAGGAGGAGGCAAAGTAGGATCCTCGGACTGTGAAGAAGTCGGGCCAGGGCCATAAGAGATAACCTGCCTATCTTTAGATCGCTGATAAACCTGTAGAGGTAATGAAGAAGAGGGAGTAGAGGATGGGCTGGATGTGGAAGGCATAGTGAGTGGAAGAGTATGAGATGGGAAGGAAGGCTCCCCCTCACGACAAGAGATAAGATCAGGAGATAAAAACTTACCAGAAGAAGAATAAAATGAGGTAGACTCAAAAAAGGTAACATCTGCACTAACAAAATATCGACGTGACTCAGGACTGTAACATCGATAACCTTTTTGAGTATGAGAATACCCAAGAAAAATACACTTATGAGACCTGGGAGAAAGTTTATCCCAACCAGGATCAAGCACATAAACAAAAGCAATACAACCAAACACACGTGAAGTAAGTGAGAAAAGAGATTGATCAGGATATAATAAGGAAAAAGGAGTGTGGCGTTGTAAAATAACAAAAGGTTGTGAGCTGAACATAATATTTAGTATTATTTTGTAGAGTTGACTTTCCATAATTTATTAGTTTCCATGTATTAAGAGTTTCTATATTTCCTAGGTTTCTATATTTTGTAGAGTTGACTTTCCATAATTTTCTAATAGCTTCTCAAAGGCATCCTATTAATAAGAAAACACACAGTAAGAACAGCATCACCCCAAAAATTTTTAGGAACCTACATATTAAACATCATTGTGCAAGCTACATCAAGAAGATGACGATGCTTGCGTTCAGCTACACTATTTTGTTGGGAAATATGAGTGCAGCTGGTTTGATGAATGATACCTCTATCCACACAAAAGGAATCCATAATTTTTTGAGTGTATTCAAGTGCATTATTAGAACGAAATATCTTAATGCGCTTATTAAATTGAACAAAGATCTCATTATAAAATTTAAAAACAATACGAGGCAACTCAAATTTCTGTTTCATCAAAAACAACCAAGTCATACGGGAATAATCATCAACAAAAATAACAAAGTAATGAAACCTATTTAAAATCAAAACACGAGAAGGTCCCCACACGTCTGTGTGATCAAAATTAAATGACTCAGACTGACGACTATGACTACTATTAGGAAAAGAACTACGATGGTGTTTCCCTAATTGACAAGCCTCACATTTAAAACTAGAAACATGACTTAAAACTGGAATTGCTTGCTTCAGCTTAGCCAAGGATGGATGACCCAAACGAAAATGCCACTGGAGAGGAGAGACAGTTGAATGTAAGGCGGAAAAACTGTTGGATGAAAAAGCACCGAGATTCAAGATATATAAGCCATCCTTCTCATGCCTCGAACCAATCTTCTTTTTGGTCTTGATATCCTAAAAAACACAAGAAGAATGAGAAAAAACAATTTCACACTGTAAGTCTTTAGTCAATTGACTTACTGATAGCAAATTAAATGGAAAGTGAGGGGCATAAAGACTGGATGGTAAAGAAAAAGAACTGGTTGGATGAAGAACACCTTGACCTTGAACAGGCTGAGACGAACCATCAACTAACACAAAATGTTGGTTCACAAGTGTCAAGTCAGTAAAGAGAGAAGATAAATTGGTGATATTTGTGTTAGCACCAGAATCAATGATCCAAGATGGATTAAATGTAGTAACACAAGCAAAATTACCTAAATGTGCTAAGGTTGCAGTGTTAGAAGACGAGAAAAGAGATGAGAGATGAGAGAGGCCCGGAGCGTTAATTCTGAATTAGAAGCTCGCTAAGTTGAGTACTGAGAGCATCACGATGACCAGACCTAGAGCTTGTATGACCAACATTAGACTGGGGCTGAGTAGTACTATTAGTAGCATGGTTCACATAATTTGGCTTGCCATGCTTTATAAAAACAGTATGATTCTGTATGATTGGTACCACCACAATAATCACACTTTCTGTCATCCCGACCACTACTCCGACCCCCACCACCACGAGCTACAGTAATTACGACCACCACGGCCTCCACGAGAACTACCACGACCCCCACTGTGGGTTACCAAAGCAGTAGAATCAGAGGGGATAAATGTGGGAATAATCACAGAAGATTGTGCCCTAAGGATGAACGTAACAGTCGAGAATAAGTATTGGCAACTGTAGGTAGAGTCTCACTAGCAAAAATCTAGTCCTTGAAGCCTTGAAGATTAGTATTCAAACCAGAGAGCAATGAAGAAATCATGAATTCCTCCCAATTTTGCTGTTGTTGCTCCAAGTCAGTAGTAAAGGGTCGATACTGCAGTAATTGATTCCAAAGATTCTTAAAAGTACTATAATACTCAGCTAATGATTTCTCATTTTGCTTAGTGGAAAAGATCTTCTCATACAATTCATAAACCTGAGAGACATTACTTTTAGTGGAAAAAGGGTTAGTAACAGAGTCTCAAATCTTCTTAAAAGAGTCAAAAAATTCAACTGTCGTAGCAATATGAGGTTCCATACTATGCCAGAGCCATCCCATAACCACAGAATCATCACACAACCATTCCTCATAATTTTGCTCACTAGGTCGAGGAGGACTATCAGTTAAATATTTCAACTTTCGCTCATGGTTTAAAGTCGCGATCGCCAACGCTGTTGCGTCGCGATCACGGACGACTACTCGCATTTCGGGCGAGATGCAACTTTAAGCATGAAATAATGTTAAAAAAAAATTAAAAAAATCATAGAAAAATAAGAAAAAATCAGGCAATCAAATTGGAACCATCAAACAAGCAAAATAAATGGCTTAGAGTGCATGATATGACTTAAAACATTAAAAAAAAAAGGCGCTAGCACACTATTGTAGCATTGAAATACATATATTATTAGCTTTTGCATGATTTATGATTTACCACATCAAATGTCCATTCAAGTTTAACTTTTCCTTGTCGTCTCCGCATGACTCCCTCGTATGCATAATCAAGTGTATCACTGTTCTGACTTGGAAAATCAACCAACTTACCCTATATGTTTTTTGGAAATTACTGTGTAGAAATTTTTTTTTTTGTGGCTTACAAAATTGTTTAGATAATCTTGTTTTTCTACAAATTAGAATAAAACGTAATTTTGTACAAAAAAATTATTTAATTCGTTACAAATTTCATAATTTGTTTTTTTAAATAAAAAATTACTTAGTGTACATATAGTTTTTTTTTTTTTAAATTACCTAGTATACAAAGAATTTTTGAATAAAAAATTAAATAAATCTTGGGATATTTTGTCACCGTGAAAAATTATTATAATTAGAAACATTGCAACTTTTTACAGTGAGATATTTTAAAATCTGACCGTTGGATCAATGTGATTTTTGGCATGTATGACTTGTATAAGAAGAGTATCTAATCCAACGGTCGATTTCTCAAAATATTCAACCGACATTGGTGATTTGAAAATGGATGGTAGAAATAATGGTAAAAATAAAATTATAATAATATATTTACTTCAAAATAAAATTATAAATTATAAAATTAATTTTTATGGCAAGTTATTTAAAATATCAAGTTATTTAAATTATAAAACTGGTGTTGGTTGTAAATCATACCTGACCTTAATTAAAATATAAAAGCAAGTTATTTTTTATAACATAAAATCAAGCCCTTTTAAAATATAATATAAAAGAAGGATATTTATAAATCAAACGGACCTTATCACTTTGTGTTGACTGTTGGGAGTCTTTTTTTTTAGTCTGAGAGAACTGGGAGTAGGAAGTTTCGAGAGAACCAACGGCAGCGTGAGCAGCGGCAGCAGAGAGCAGTGGCAGCCTCCCCGGAAGACCTCCAACGAGCCGGAAACAGCCACGAAGAAACTCTAACCAGCCACGAAGGTTGTCCGCAGTCTTGGTTGTCGGCAGTCTCAAGAAAAAAAAGGGAGGGGGGGTTTGAGTTGCCGTCAGTACTCACTTGGTTCTCAGAAGAAGATGATGAGGAAGAGGATGAGGAACTGAGGAACTCGTCTCGGTATCCATTAATTGATGCAAAAAACTTGCAGGTAACCCATGATATTTTTTCCTAAAGCTTGCGCAAGTCAGCTCTCCTGGAATCTCTTCTTTGCAGTTTGCAGCTTAATTTCTTTAATTTCAAAACCTACATTTTATGTTCAATTGGTATAGACTCGTGCATCTCATCCGATATCTCGGCTGAGACAAGATGAGATGCCGAGATCTCAACAACTCGTCTCGTCTCGGCCGAGATATCGGACGAGATGCACGAGGTTACATATTCTTGCCGTGAACTTCAACTCGGGACGAAATCTCGTCTAGGAGCCGTCCGATACCTGGTTGACTCGTCCGAGTCATCTCGGACTCGCCCGATACTTCGAACCCTGCTTTCACTTCCCACGCAAGAAAATCTTGACGGCATGTGCCCAAGCTAAGTAATTCACACCATTCAACTTCTTTGAGGTAATAGACTTAGGAATATCATCATCCTTACTGACCGAATGCTGCCCAACAGTGATATTGGAAGATGTTCCCTCACACATAGCAACCAACAAGAGGAGATATAAGACCAACACAATAACAAGGGCTGGAAGCACCACAAACAAATTCAACACAACAATCAATGACCCCAACTTACAAATCCAGCCACCACAATTCCAAATGAGGTCCAATACACCATAAATATAGCACTCAAGGACTGCAAATGTCTCAAATATAGCCACCACAAACTGAATGAAGGTTCAATACACAAAAAGGGGCATCCATGAGCACAAAGGAGGATCAACACAGAAAAAGAAAAAAAGAAAAAGAAAAATGGGAATACAGGGGGCTGCCGGTACCCAAAAAAAGTCTCAAAAATCCAAAAAAATGATGCTACAGCCATGGAAACTTCAAACAACCATCAAGAAGACCCTCTATGAGTCTAGTCAGCACCTAGGGAGAGGATCTATGCCATTGAAAACTCCCCAAAAAATCCTAGAAAATACATCTAAAAAATAGACCTATTTATTCCGAAAATAAAAGAAAAATATAAAACTCACATCAAATGGCTCCCAAAAAAATAAATAAATAAATAAATTGCCACTGTAATCAAGAGAGTGGGGTGAGCCTATCCCATTGAATTTTTTTTTTTTTTTTTTTTTTTTTTTTTGGGAAACCAAGGAAGTTTGATGTAGCCAGAAGGGATGCTGAACCTGCTCTGATACCAAGTTGAAGTTGAGTCTAGGGTTTACTAGTGTTAGGGTTTGTAGAAGTGAAAGAAGAGAGAAGAGAAGTGGAAAGAAGAATAGGCTTTTGTGTATGTTACCCCACATCAGCCCTCACACTATATATAAATACCAAAATGAAACTACAGGAGTACCCTTACAGATTAACCTAAAGAACCTAATAACATTTAACATTACCCTTCTATTGAAGGAAGTTATTAATGTACTCTCTTCTTAATTTGTGTTAGAAATGAAATTTTCATTTGAGAAAAGGGTATTATGAGGAAACCACTTTAGTTTATAGTTTGAGAACTGAGAAATCAAGTGATCAAATATTTTGGGACATTCTAAAATAGACAAATGATCAGATAAAATGAGACAGAGGGAGTAATTAAAAGCCATACATCAAATAGAATGTTCCCAAAACATATTAAATCCAAAAGCAGGATCAATTAACAGTTCCGTTCATTCAACCATTGGGTCTGGCCGTTTGGGTGAAGGGAGAAAAACCAAACAAAATGATGGAACTTTAAGATGACGACTTGACATAACTTCTTACCTCTCAACCAAAATATTCTGAATAACAATGTCTGACATCGCATGTCCATACTCAGGATGATCAAGAAAATTTCTGCACAATTGATACAACTTATGAATCATACTTAACCAAAGTAAATGGAGTTAAACCAAATTTAAAGTCATTCCTGAACTAGTAATGTTGCAATGTCCAGAATTTAGTGATTTTCATGTAACAAAATTCATATTCTTGGGTCACATTGTAGTTAGAAATATGTTTTAACTTTGGATCATCTCATTTCTAGAGGTTGGCATATCCTAATAAGTGTTACATGTGAAAGAACAGTGAAGTGACGGTTGATCATATTTTTTTACACTGCTCTTATGCTACTGAGATGTGGGGTTAACTTTTTGCAGAGTTGAGAATTAATTGAGTGCTGCCAAGAACAGTCAAAGAGCTGCTTCAAAGATGGAAATTCAAAGCTAGATGAAAGAACTCAGAGATAATTTGGAAAGTTAAACCTTTGTGTTCACTTTAGTGTTGGAAAGAAAGAAATAATAGGATTTTTGAGGATTTAGAATTCAGCAGCACTCTTTTAAAAGAGAGGTTTTTTTGTAATCTTTTTTCTTTGGGTTTCTCAGTACTAGGTGGGGAGCAACCCCTTCTTTTTTGTGATTTTTTAGTACTTGTGCATTGTGATGTTCTCCTTTTTCTATACACCCTGTATACTTGGTCTCTTGCCTCTTTATATGAGTTACCTTTTATCAAAAACATTGCCATATTGCAAACTTGGAATTTAAAATCAAAATAATGAAGTGGTAGTAAGTAGTAACAGCAAGTTGTAATGTTTTGGGGGGGCAAAAAAAAAAGCAAACAAAGTGGTTGGAAGTGATAACATCCCAAAGTAAAGATGAAAATAAAGAAATAGAATAAAAGAAAATAAAAACCTTATAACAAACGACTACTCCTAGATGTGCAACTACCTTGAGAAGAAGTGTATCTCTGCTCCATTCTTATGAATTTGGATGCGATCGCCATCAAATTTGCACTCAACAACCACTTCCTTCCCATGAAGCTAAACAAATGGAGGAAACGTATAAAAGATGAAAATATTTAATGGAACTGAAACATAGTAAATTGATGAAAAGAATCATAAGCAAGTCGTTAATTACAGTACAAGGAAAACTTTGAATAAATAAGTTTGATGATAATGATGTCAACTTGAAGTTTAGTTACATTCCGGGATATCTTTTTTTGAATAAATAAATTTGATGATTATAATCTCCATAACATTATTTTCTTTGTTAAACCAAAGACGTGCTTTTTAATTAGTGTATGCTTTGTACAGATAAGACCGAAGATATGCCCTTCGCCTCAATGGCGTGTGGGAGAGAGTGAGGAGAGTGGATTATCCTTTTTTGCATTGCACTTAATTGCTTGGTTTCTAGAAAAGGCTCTTTAATAGAGTGGGAATGATGGGGTTGATCCCTCCTAATATTACGGCCATGTAAAAGATAGACTTTAGGGCTTTTGGGAAGAGGATTTTTTTTTTTTTTTCTTGAGTTATCTGGATGGAAGGAAATGCAAGAATTTTCACAAGCAACCATGAGTAGGTTCTTGTTTTGTGAGATAATCATTTTCTTAGCCTCCTTATGGGTGTCGCTTAACAAAGAATTTAAGGGTACTCCCTTTCCTTGATGAAAAAGGATTGGAGAGCAGTTTAATGCTATCAGAGACCATGGAGGCATCTCATGTAGCTTGGAAACTGCCTCTCATTGGTTTGGTGAAACTCAGTTTTGATGGTTGTTCCTTGAGGAAGATTGGGGTGAAGCTTCTACTTTGAGACTAAATCAAATTTTGATGGAAGGTAACTTTTTGGCTATTGTGGACTAGGTTAGGAAAAAGAAAAGTAGTTGTTAGAGATGCAATCACATAATCAGGAAGATTATTGATAGGGTGGAGTCCATAGACCTCTCTATTAGCTAGACTACTAGATCTAGGAATGGTAAGGCTGATATTTTGGCTAACAGGGTGGCAATCACTGGAGAGCATTACAGAGGGCACCCCTATCAACCATGGGAGTTTGCTTGAGTGCTGTGGGGACTGTATAGTAATTGTCAAATATAAATTTTTTTTTTTTCTTTTGTGGGTGGGGGCAGGGGTTGTATAGCCTAGTGTTGGTTTTTGGGTGCATATACAATTAGATGGACTACTTGTCCTCCTTTGTATTCTGTCGTTTTTTTATCAATAAAGTTTGTTTCTTATTAAAAACAAAAAATAATCTTTGCTAAAGCAAAACCTTTTTCCACGCAGCAGCTGCATCACCGACTCTCATAGCTAGTTGAGGGCGTACAGCTTTTCCAACTTCAATATCCTGCAAAAGAGATGCACAAAATGTCATCATTAAAAATTAAAAATAATTTATATGGTAAACCCACTTAATGCATTTATAAATAATCGATATACTAAAGTATCAAGCAATAATTTCTATATTAAGGAATATTATCACCAAATAAAAGTAGAAGGTTATCCAACCCCCTCTTTTGCTACAATTAACCAAATTCTGAATAACAATTTTCTTTATATATGAAACCAGTGATTTCCAAAATCATTCAATATAATAACCAAGATAGCAAATACTAGTGAGATGTATGACTCCAAGAAGTTCTACAAGATTATGTACTACTCATTATATACTTTAAAAAACAACTATTGAGCATAGTTGTCAAAATCTTATTACACACCATATGAATATATGATACTACGATATAATACATTTTTCATGTAAATATGCATATCACTAATATGTAATGCATCTTGACAATAGCCAAGGAATTAAATATCAGTATCGACGGATATATTGAGGGTCCCAAAACATGGATAAATCGATGGATATATCGAACGTATCAGAAATATCGATATCGATTCAAAGATATAATAGATATTATTAGTTCAGAAATGATCTACTCGGATATACTTGACTTAGATGAAAGTCAGATAAGAACAGGGAGGTGTTGGATGAAAGTCAGCTTAAATGAAAGTCAGCTGTGGTAACTCATCCAACGCCGCACAGCTCTTAGTTGACTTTCATCTAAGTCAAGTATAAATGAATAGATCATTTCTATTATTAGTTAAACACTGAATTTTTAGTGAAACTGTACATAACATTAATTTAGATAATAACACACCTTTTAGAATCAAAACATTAAAATTTAAATGTGTATAAGACAAGTTAAATATTAACATATTTTGACCCTTTTTTTAAATTATTTTTTACATATTTTAATGTTTTAAATACTTTTTATAACTTATTAACAAATTAAAATTAATTTTCACAAAATATAAAGAAAAAAAAAATAATTAACTTTATATAAAAACCTTGCAATATACTAAAATAGCAGTAGATACTAGATAGTAGTAGAAGTTTGACTTTTCAAAGATTCTTTTAAAAAGGAAAGGCAAAAAAAAAAAACAATTAAAAGTAAAAAACTATTTAGTTTATGACCCATGTGTACACACAAGGATTTGGGTTCCTACAAACTCTTCATGCCACACACACACGTGTGTGTATATATGTACAGCTCACAGTATTTAGAAGTGGCTGGACTCTGAGACTGAGAGAACCATGACTTCTTACCGAATGAGAGCCGAGAGAGGAGAGGCCGAGAGGAGCTGCACTGCAGAGCACACTTCAGGCTATCACAGCTGGCACCGGAAAGAAAGATTCCTCAACACCAACTCCACAGAATCGCACACTCCACCTCTCTATTCTCTCTTCTCGTCGCAGTCACTCAGCAAAGAAGAAGAAGAAGAAGAGGAGGAGGATATATCTGTTTTTACTTTTTATCGCCGATATATTTCTTTTTGACTCGTAAAAAATCAACGCCAATATATCTCAATATATCCAATATATCCACCGATATCTTGTGGTAAAGATATGCGGGTGCATATTTGTATCAAGAGGCCCCGATACAGCGATATATCGCCGATATTCTTGATATTTAATTCCATGACTATAGCTTATGATACATAATAGAATACGTATGGTACACAATGCACACCGTTCCATTAATTATGGTACAGTTCCATTATTTATGGTATTTTCTTAGAAAACTCAATTTCAAATCTTTATTCCCTATAAAAAATTTATTCTATTATTTGAAAAGTACTTTAATTATAAAAGAAATCATTTAAAGGCTATTTTTTGCTTTCTTTTATCTCTACAAAAGGCTTATAATGCTTAGAATTTAACAACTTGAATTTATGTCCTTTACATTATAAGTTTAACAATTATACATTTTTTAGTTTTTAAAGGCACATGAAGAGTTTGCCTTTGAAAATGACATTTGACAAACTTGGAATTTTTAAGGTGATCTACTCAGTAAATAAACAATTTGACAACTATGCTATTGAGAATTCAAATTGCACCGCCACACATCTATCCCGCATTTCAAACATGTTCCTATTCAAAATTCATCCCATTCATACCAAAATAAAAAAGTAAAGGCTATTGGCCCACAATAGGGGTTGATAGTCAACGTCTTGGAGGTCAATGAGACATTAATTTTAAAAAATTACCATTTTTTACCGACAACAAAAAGAGTAACATTTTAAAAAAAGACGGAAGTGCGACAGAAAACAAGAAGTCCTTCAAGACAACATAAACATAAAACTAAAATAACAAAAGAACTACTCCTAACACACTAATTTCAATCGATTTTAATAGTAAACAAAGGGAATCCAACAAACTCCTTCGAAACTGAAGCCCAAATAGAAGACAACAAATAAACTCGATCTCATAACTCAAATATTGAAACAGACTGTCTCAAAGATCCTTGCATTTTGCACCAACCAGATAACCCAAAAAACTGCAAGCAACATCCATCTCCAAAAAACTACTGCTTTCTAACTCTTCCCAAAACTCCCAAAATCAATCTCAAACATATGAACACAAGATTCCAGATCAACCCAATCCAACTCAGCAATCTGAAAAAGGTTTTACCAATCTTAGAAAATGACTCTAAATTGCACGTGCACGCGGCCGCACATAATAGTCCCGATCTTATAAGGACGTCCTGACAGTTTGAATTGTCAATCCACTTTCACTAGGATAGGTATTTTGAAAAACTGGCTATTGGATTAGATATTATTCTTATGTACGTCACATATGCCAAAATTCACAGTGATCCAACAGTCGGTTTTTAAAATACAGACTGTTAAACATTTGTAACAGCATCCAACAGTAGATACTGTCAATGTTTTTCACAGTATGTATTTTGAAAACTGATCATTGGATCACTATGATTTTTGGCATACATAACATGCATAAGAAGAATATCTAATCCAATGGTCGGTTTTTCAAAATACAGATCCCATGGTTCCGAGTGGAGGTGGGCTAACAATTTGAAATATCAGGACAACCTGACCTGATCATTTCTATATATATATATATATATCCAACCCAATAAACTGTCAAAAGCATAACGCATATTGTATTATCAAATGTATGCAAGGAATATGCACGAAGCCTGCCTCGAGTGAATATGAAGGAAAAACACTTGGAGGCATAACCTCAATACTAAGATTTCGATCTCTTATATTGGGCCAGACTTTCAACAAGACACATGCCTCATAAACTTTAAGATGAATTTTAGACATAAACCTAACTGTTTACTTCTTTTCAGTTAGCTTTTCCATCTTCACTTCTTCTTAAATCCCATCTTTCTTATATTATAGTATTGTCAAACTTCCACCAATCTTTTTCAAGTGATCAACGATCAGCTTGAAATCAAAGTTGAAAACCATGTCTATATATAATGGTCAAGTTGGTAGGATATAAAATGTATAAAAGAGACAAGGAATTGTTCCAAGATTTGTAACAAACCTGGCGCTTATGCCTCTGGCTACGATCCCTCAGCTTTTCACAAACCAATTTTAGGTCACATGTGACATTAAACAAGTCTTCAGCATCCGGATGAAATTCATGAAATATGCCTTTTTCACTAACTCCCAACTTCAGATCTATGAGGAAATTAATAAATTGGTGTAGTTGTAACCCCACAATAAGGGACCGAAAAATACTGAATTATGGATTATAAGAACAACACCTTTAAGAATTATCATGACAATCCACTTCATCTCCTGTGCATTTGTTTTGTTGATCAGAGTAGAAAGAACTGAAGTCTTCTCTGCCCTGCAGACACAGTTGTCAAATAAATGAACCAAAGGAAAATGGAAAGATTAGTGTCATTTCACAAAAGCATCACACAAAATGATAAAACAGAAACTGACATCCAAATAATATACTGTAACAAAAAACTCAAGGCAACTCATGAAGCTAATTGTTAAGGATTATGACTTAACTCTAAGAAGAAGCATGTAAAACCAAACTAAGATGAGTACTGAAGAAGAGAAAAATAAGATGAGTAAGTACTGAAGAAGAGAAAACTAAGAAGAGTGAGTACTGAAGAAGAATAAAGGAAATGTAGGGATCTCTAAATATAATATTTCAAATAGTAAAAGTATTGTAAATGGTGTGTTTACAGAAGGCCTTTTGATAATTAATAATCATGGAGAAAGTAATTCTTACAAAGTATTAGAGAATAATGCTTATAACTATGACCTTATTTTCGGAGAGTATGATTCCATATCCTCTGGTGCATTCATTATATGTTCTAATACAAATATCATTTGTAAGCATGGACGTATGAAATAACCCAATATTGAAGCCTAAACATCCCACATTCGTCATAAATAGTATCATAGAAAGAAAGAAAAAAAGAAAGAAAAAAAGGCAACTAGGTTGCACGAACAGAACCAGGCAACCCCCTTGAATCAAGCCTAGTTGAAATTCCAGCCACCTGCTTTTACCGCACCACTTTTTATTTAGTAAAGGGGAAGAAGAATTGAAGATAGAATGAGAGCTCAACAAGGTTCTGTTAGAATAAGTAGAGTTCATGCTGTGAAGCTGGATTTGAAGGTTGAGCATCTCAGATTTCATATGCTCCACTTGAGTTCATCCCAAAATAGTTTCTGATGAACTGAGTAAGTAATTTCAGATATGAAGAATAGTCCGATTTGCAAGATATTGTCAACTGAATCTAAAACTTTCAATCCGGTGTGCCATGGTGAAAGGGGGAGGGGAAATTTCTGCAAATTTTTGAAGGAGACAGGGGTATCTTCGTTCTATTTAATTGAAGGAGGAAGGTGCTAAGTGGTTCTTATGGGTGTTGGAGAAGGTAATGGTGATGTTTCGAGAATGGAAGGTTCACTCAAAAGAAACTTCGGAAAGGTTAGGACTTTCCTTAATGCAAATAAAATTGGTAGATATTTAGGAGTGGTGTAGAAGTTGGCTGGGAAGAATATGTTGATGGTCATTATACCAGAGGGAGACGGAGTTGCAGGATGAAGCAAGGTGGCAAAGGCTCTAAAGGAGGTTCAGCTGTAGGAGAGATGTCATGGTGGGAAGCAGGAAGACCATCGAGGTCACAATCATTCATATACTGCAGTGGCAACTCTTCCTGTGGGGGTAGATAACAGGAGGAAGGAGGCTTTAAGGTGTTGTTTGGTGGGTCGATTTGATAAGGGGGGAGGTTCAATTGCAGAAATTGTGCCTTGGGCTTTTGACAGTAAATTGCGTTTTGATGATCCCCTTTTGTATACATCCTGTGTACTTGGCCATTGGCCTTTCTTGTGAATATTACACTTACCTTTCATTAAATAAATAAAAAAACAGCTCCTTTAGAGATATTATTGTAGAAAGCAAATGCTAGAAATCCCATAATATGAAATCCTATATACTCATAAGGGATAGGGCCCACCTCATAGTGGGACCCACCTCATGTAAGTATACAGGATCTCGTTTTACAGGATCCATATCTTTTTGCTATTGTATATTGCTGTGTATTGTCATATAATCTTTATTTTCTTTTGGATTATGTGGCCGTACGTCATATGACCTGTTGTGTTGTAAATTTGTAATTTATATATAGGATCAAGTTCAACACTAATGAGAAGTATTCTTGCTCATTCTCCAATTCTGGACAGACAAGACAAGAATTCTTTCTGTGCAATTATACTTTCTAACTAAAATGTGAGATTCATTGTATTAAAAAGTGCCAACTACATGCCCACCATGTGCCAAGTGTCAGCTAAAAGGTTGAAATTAAGAAAATTTATTTTTAAGTTATGGACACACTTAGAATGTGTTGGACAACCCCTAGAAGTTTTGAAGAAGTGGCATTGTCCAGCACACGTCCAAGACAAACAAGACACCTCTATAGAAGTGTTCATGCAACATAGCATATATCATTCTACATTGATACATCCATATTCTACGGTAACACTTTTGGTTATTCTAAAGTAACACTTTTGGCTTCTTTTGTAAGTAGATATTAAGACTAATAATTATATATATATATATATAACCAACGGTCGGATCACTGTGATTTTTAGCAGGCATGACATACATAAAAGGGGTATCTAATCCAAAGGTCAGTTTTTCAAAATATGATCCGCAACGAGCTCTAAAGGAGGTCACCTGATGCAACTTGCATCAGGTGCACCTAACCTTAAAATTCCTTAAATATATATATATATATATATATATGAATATGATTAGGTAAGGACGTCCTTACCTATCTTATTGTTAGCCCACCTCCACTGGGAGCCATGATAGATATTTTGAAAAACCAACCATTAGATCAAATAATCTTCTTGTGGATGTCATGTCTACAAAAAATTATAGTGATCCAACGATCAGTTTTCAAAGTACAGACTATTAAAAATTCTAACAGTATCTACCGTTAGATGCTGTGACAGTTGTTTAACAGTATGTATTTTGAAAACCGACTATTGGATCACTGTGATTTTTGGCAAACATGACATGCATAAGAAGATTATCTAATCCAACGGTCGATTTCTCAAAATACCTATCCCAGTGAAAGTGGGCTGACAATAAGATAGGTAAGGACATCCTTATAAGATCAGGACTGTATATATATAGTCTTTTTTTAGGAGAACGTGCTCAAATGGAGTATGAGAGGACGTGACTTGTAAGTTGTTAGATCTAGGAGGAAGCAATTAGATCGGGGAGCCTGCCCCCTTGAATTAGGGGGCATTCAATGGGATCACACCACATGAGACATCCGGACATAATTTATTCCACGGCATGGTAATAAGAAAATTTATATATGGGGTCGGTTCAGTTCACAGCTCAATCCCACATTTATGGCCATGGCTCTCTTTCACCTTTAGATCTTAAAGATCTAAAGGTCCAAACGATGCTGACAATAGTTAAAAAAAATAAAAAATCATTTAATGTTTTAGTCTATCTCATCCCATCAAAAGAGAATGAACCCCGAACCCCTTCTCTGTTCCACACTTCTGCTCCAAACCCACGCCGGTAAGCACCCACCCCGGCCACCCTCATCGGCAACCATCCCACGGCAGCGCAACCTTCTCTCTTATCACATCAGTATTCCAAAAATGCTTATGATTTGAAGAGAGAGGAAGATTTGCATAAAACCCACAATCAAATTCATCATCAAACCCACAATCAAACTCAGCAGTATGCAGAATAGTTGGTGTTAAGCAAGGGAATGAAAAAGAGATGAAGGAAAAAAAAAATAAACCTTTGATCTTAACTTGATCTTGTAACCAAAAAAAAAAAAAAAAAACACTTTCATATAAGTTTGATCAGTTTTGAGCAGAGAGAGGGAGAAGCCGAGAAGCCATGGTTATGATTTGTTATTATTACTTTGTATTTATTTTGTATAATGTTAGTATTTGAACTCTTTGAAAAACAAAGAACAAAAAACTTTTAAATTCTCAAAATTTCAAGCCATGAGAGTAAAAAGTTTTTGGCATTCGAAAGTTTTAGAGCCCCTTCCTGCATTGAGCATATGCAGTGATGAGAGAGAGGATTGCTGTCGGTAGGGGAAAGAGATGGAGAACCTCCAGTGGGGGAGAGAGAGGATTGGATGAGCTGTGGCTAATTGTCAGCATGGGTGCCGAACAGGCGTGGGCTTGTGAGAGGCAAGAGCAGAGATGGGCTTTGGATGGGATGAGAGAGAGTGAACCATTGATGTCAGCATCATTTTGGACCCTTAGATTTTGTATGATCCAACGGTAATAAAGAGCCATGACCATAAACGTGGGAAAGAACCGTGAGCTGAACCCGCCCCTTTATATATATATATAAAATTGTTCTAGTGAGCATATGCGCACTTTAAGCTAAAGTAAGCAAAGAACACAAACCCTTGGATTAGAATCTTGAGATGAATCTTCCATTAAGGGAATGGAATCCAAGGGCTTGTGTTATTTGCTGACTTTAGTTAAAGAGCTCATATGCTCACTAGATCACTTCTATATATATATATATATATATATATATATAATTAAATAGATGTACTTATTAATAAAAAATACATTTTATGCACAATAGTATAAAAG
>JAESVK010000170.1:1022561-1038120 GCA_017140935.1 Hamamelis virginiana
GTCGACCCATGGGTTGGAGGGTCGGGTCGACCCATGAAGAGATATCTTGAACGAGATTTGTATATATATATATATATAGCATGTTAAATTTTGTTGTTAAATGTGGCAATTTTATTTTTTTTTATTGGCATGTATATGCATTATTTAAAATAATAAAAAAAAAAAGTCACCCATGATATATGGGTTGGTGGGTCGGATCGGGTCAACCCATGAAAAGAGATATCTCGAACGAGATTTGTATATATATGATAAGTTAAATTTTATTGTTAAATTAGGTAATTTTATTTTAAGTTTTTTTTTTAGCGTGTATATGCATTTGAAAAAAAAAAAAAAAAAAAAGGGGCGACCCATGATATATGGGTTTGTGGGTATGGTCGACCCATGATATATGGGCTTGGGTCAAGACATGGTACTAATTAAATGGGTATATGTCACAAACCTAAGAACATTATATAAATAGATTTAATTAGTTAGGTACCCAATGGGTGCCCATGGGTTACCCATATCCAACCCAATTATAAATGGGTTTAATTGGGTGACCCAATTATGACCCGTTTATTAAATTGTACCAACCCAAACCCAATAATGTTGGGCGGGTTGATGGGTCTAGGCCATTTGTGCCAGCCCTACTCGGCACCGTTGCATTGAGAGCAGAAGCAGTAAATTGTTGCATTAAATTTAATTGGCTTCTACGAAAACATTACCTCAGTGTGAAAATTGAATGACGTAAGTATAAAATGTGAATATAAATCAACCAAAAAAATAAACCACGTCAATCATACTACAAATCAAATACGCTATTAATCAAAGTATGATTGAAAAAAAAAAAATGTCTCACCCAATTTGTAAAACATTAAGCTTAGAAAATTAAATGATGCCGTGAGTGACATGTTATTCATGCAACCAGCCATTTTTTAAAAAATTAAGCATTCCTTTGAAAACGATGTTTTTCCAAATTTAAAACGACTGCATGGCTGAAGAGATTCCTTTTAAAAAATAAAAACGATGCAATTTTGCAACTAAACATGGTGCAATTGAAAGTCTCAGTTTTTAAAAAATAATTTCACAATCTCTTCTCAAAACGGAAGGACACCGTGAAGTGAAATAGTCAATCTTAATACAAATTAAAGACAAAGTTAGGAATTTAGGTTAAGTGAATTTTGGACTCATTTAGACTAGTTTTACCAAAAATCATACCTAAAATTATTTTTGGAGCTAAAAATTTGACTTGATCCTTAGAAATGAACTTTTAAATGACTCGAAGGAGATAGAATAACTGACCAAATCTGGATGCCGACATGAGAACATTAGTTAATTCAATGGACAATTTTTTAAAATATCATTGCCCGTGTGAGTAGATAGCGAGTGGTCCTTAAGGATGGCTCATTGATGGATAATTTCTATAAGAGGAATAATGTAAACATTTTGACATGCCCATAAATTTAATTTGTTTCACTATTTGATTCAATTACTATTCACCCCTCTATTAATGCAATCAATAGAAAACATTAAATATTTAATTTATTTAAATTTATAATAATTTAAATGAATAAATAATAGCCTACTATGTAACTACAACTTCATAATGTATTAATTTATTAATTTTAAAGTACTACATTTGAAGATGGAATTGCACTACATATTGATAACAAGTTACTCCTTTACTCACCATAGATTATGAATATTATGTGAAGAAAGACTTGTGTCTTTGTATATATTCAATGTGTGAAATACATGTACATACGGATTCTTATATAGGCAAATACAATATAAGGAAACAAAACGATTAATGGAAACTAACAGCTATGAGAGTTGACTGTGTATATACACAGCTATACAATTGCTATACTATACTAACAGCTATACAATCTAACATCCCCCCTCAAACTCATGGTGGTTTAAGAGAAACCATTTTGAGTTTGGAAGCTAAAGCTCGAAAAGTTCCTGGAGGAAGAGGTTTGGTGAAGATATCAGCTAACTGATCCTGAGAGGAAACAGACTGAAGTATGAGTGTACCCTGAAGCAGATGATGATGAATGAAGTGACAATCAATCTCAATATGTTTAGTACGTTCATGGAAGACATCATTGTGAGCAATTTGAATAGCACTTCGATTATCACAGTGAAGTTTAGTTGCAGTGGAGCAATCAACGCCAAGATCCTATAATAACCAATGTAACCAAATAAGTTCAGCTGTGGTAGCTGCCAGTGCTCTATATTCTGCTTCAGTGCTGGAACGAGCAACAAATGTTTGTTTCTTGCTTCTCCAAGAGATAAGAGAATCACCAAGAAGAAAGCAATATCCTGTAGTAGATCGACGATCAGTAGGATCACCTGCCCAATCTGCATCTGAATATGCCTGAAGCGTTAATGAAGAATGGGAAGAAAAATGAAGTCCATCATAAATGGTGCCTTTCAGATATCGATGAATCCTGAGAACAGCAGCATAATAAGGAGATCAAGGTGCAGCCATAAATTGACTGACTACATGAACTGCATAGGAAATGTCAGGACGAGTAACAGTGAGATAAATTAGACTCCCAACAAGCTGTCTGTAAAGAGTAGCATCAGATAGAGATTCGCCATCATGAGAATTGAGGCGACAGTTATACTCTATAGGGGTGTCGACTATCTTGCTATTAGTGATACTGGCTCGAGAAATCAGATCTGAAGTATACTTGGCCTGAGTAAGATAATGACCATCTGTAGAAGAAGAAATTTCTAGACCAAGAAAGTAATTAAGAGGACCAAGATCTTTCATTTCGAACTGTCGACCAAGGAAGTGCTTTATATCCTGAATACCCTGCATATCATCACCTGTAATAATATCATCGACATACAATAGTAGAATAGTGATGCCATGATCAGACCGTCTCAGAAAAAGAGCTGTATCAAAAGAACTGCCTGAAAAACCATGCTGAGAGATAGTAGAACTGAATTTGGAAAACCAGGCTCGAGGAGCTTGCTTAAGACCATAAAGTGCCCGCCGTAGTCGACATACTCTATGAGGAAACCCCGGAGGGTGAGAAAAACCAGGAGGAAGCTTCATATAGACTTCTTCTGAGAGTTCACCATTAAGAAAAGCATTTTTGACATCCATATGAAAGAGTGGCCATTTGCGAGCAGCAGAAATGGCAATAAGAGTCCTGACAGAAGAAAGTCGAGCCACTGGAGCAAAAGTTTCCTCATAATCAATCCCATACTCCTAAGTAAAACCCCTGGCAACAAGACGAGCCTTGTAGCGATCAATAGTACCATCTGACCGAGTCTTGATCTTATAAACCCATTTACAACCAATAGCAGATTTACCGGAAGGAAGATCAACCAAATCCCATGTTCCTGTCTTATGTAATGCATCCAACTCTTCTTTCATAGCTTGCTGCCATAAAGGGTTAGAGGAAGCCTCACGAAAAGTCTGAGGTTCCTGGAGAGAGGCAAGAGCAGAAAAGCAATGAAAGTCAGGAAGATGAGAATGAAGTGTAGTTACCCGATGAGAATGGCGAGGTGCATGAGGGTCAGAAGGACCAGCAGGATCCACAGCTGGAACAGTATCAGTGGGCTCGTCGAAGATCGGTACTGGAGGCTCATCAGACACAGTAGAAGGTATATCAGGAATAGAAGGTGAAGACTCCTCAGGAAAAGTAGGAAAGAGATCAGGAATTGGATCAACAGAGGAAACAGAGGAAACAGTGACATGAGGCAGTTTGTGAAACATTTTGTGTTCCCAAAAGATCACATGTCGAGAAACACGAAGACGTTTACTGATTGGATCGTAACACCTATAACCTTTTTGACCAATTCCATACCCAAGAAAACAACATAATCGAGAACGAGACTGAAGTTTGTTTCATTCATGATCTTGAAGAAGAACAAAACAGACATATCCAAAGACTCTGAGTAAGTCATAGGATGGAGAAGAACCAAACAGCAGATCATAAGGAGTTTGATTCTGAACAATAGGAGAAGGACACCGATTGATGGTGTAAACGGCAGTGAGAGCGGCTTCCCCCCAAAAGTGAGAAGGAGTAGAAGCAGCAATAGTGGTAGCACAAACAACATCGAGAATATGTCGAAGTTTGCGCTCAGCTCTGCCATTTTGCTGAGATGTGCCAGCACAAGAAGAATGGGGAAGAGTACCAAATTGATGTAGAATATCAAGAAATTCATTTGCTTTATATTCTTGGGCATTATCATATCGAAAAACTTTGATGGGTTTAGAAAACTGTGTTTCAATCATTTTAGTAAAGTCACGATATATTTGATAAAGTTCAGAACAATTTTTGAAAAGATAAATCCAAGTATATCGAGAAAAATCATCCACAAAAATAACAAAATAACGTGACCCTCCCTGTGTAGTAATGGGAGAAGGACCCCATACATCAGAATGAATAAGATCAAAAGGAGAAATAGCGTGAGAAACACTGTTATTAAAAGGTAAAGCAGTTTGTTTGCCAAATTGACAAGGCATACAATCAAAACTCTTATTTGAAACAGATGCCAACAAACCCCTAGAAACTAGTTGTTTAACCTTAGAAACAGATGCATGACCAAGGCGAGAATGCCATAAAGCAAGAGAAGAAGTGCTCGTTCCAGGAACGGCAGAAGCAGAGAGGCGAGAAGAAGGGAGATGAAGAGAGACGAGCTCAAACAGCCTTCCGACCTTACGGGCGGTCCCAACGATCTGCCCCGTCTGAGAATCCTGCACAACAACACCAGTAGAAGAAAAGGTTAAAAAAAAACCAAGTTCAGTAAGTTGCCCAACAGATAAAAGATTATGAGTAAGTTGGGGAATCTGATAAACATTGGAGACAGATAAAGCTGGTGTAGAGATAATACCAAGGTGAGAGACATGCATAGGAGAACCATTGGCAGTGTATATGGTAGGAAGAGAAGTGGTAGTATGTGTGGATACAACATCAGTAGAAGAAGTCATATGATTGCAGCAAGCAGAATCAAGCAGCCATGTAGGAGAATTACCTGATGTCATAGAAAGAGCAGTGTTGGATGCACTGGAAGATGGAAGATGAACCTGATTAACTATATCCTGTAAATCTCCCATAGATAGTGATGAAGTAGATCGAGACGCGGAATGAGAATCGACAGCAGATAATTCAGATTGAGACAAGGCAGCAGTGTTCTGAAGAATACGCTGACGAGTGTAACAAGCTTCAACAGAATGACCTTTGTTCTTACAGAAACTGCAAATAATAAGAGGCTTCTTGTTGTTATGCCATCTGGAATTATTCCCCTTGCCTCTTGAAGCATAAGTAGAAGAACCTGCAGAAGGCAAAACAGGAGTAACAGTCTGTGGAACAGAGGCTGGAGTAGCAAGAACCATAGTCTGAGAGATGGGTTCGGTCTGGAGACGTGTCTCATCATCAACTAACTCATGAATTGCTTGAGATACTGTTGGTAAAGGATTCTGATGTAGAATATGACTTCTGGCGGATTCAAACTCATTATGGAGGCCCATCAGAAACTAAAACAGTCGTCCTTGTTCACGGTGAACGTAAACCAATTTGGCGTCAGCAGAATTAGAGATGACTGGTTCAGATGCAGTTAATTGATCCCAAATAGATTTCATCCGACTGTGGTATACAGTGATGCGCTCACCTGGTTCCTGGTGAATCTGGTAGAGTTTGCGCGTGAGCTTAAAATTTCGTGCACCACTCGGTCCAGCATACCGAGTAACAAGTAAATCCCAGACCTCTTTGGCAATATCAAGGTTGCCAAACTCATCAACAATGGAGGGAATAGAAGTATTTGGAAACCACGTGATGATTTGATGATTAGCACTTTCCCAATCCTCCACTCGAATGGCATAGGCAGAATCAGTTTCTTTTTCTTCTTTGGCTGGGATAGGACGGTCACCAGAGGCATAAAGCCACAACTTGCGGCCTTTGAGATAACTACGCATGGCTTGAGATCACTGAGCAAAGTTATCTCCATAAAAAATAACATGAATCGGACGAGAGATCTCATCATGAGGCATATCTAAATTTCAAATCGAAAAACAGACAGCAAAAATGGATTCAGGACGCGAAAATAAGTTAGAAAGCACCTGAGCAAAATTTTCCAGTCAAAGTCAACGGTCAACTCTGGGTCGCGGGCACGGATACGGGTCGCGGGCACGGGCACGGGCACGGGCACTGGGTACTGGGCACGGGTCAAGGGCACTGGGCACGGGTCTGATGACGTGGTGCTGACGTCGTCGGATGACGTGGCGCTGACGTGGGCTGATGACGTCAGCCCTACAAGGTAGACGACGCGTGAACTTGAGGGCCGCGCGTGGATCTGACGCTTTTTTGTTGCAGGGGCGCGTGACGGTGCGTGAAGAAATCGAGCGAACTTCAGGCGGCGCGTGACGGCGCGTGGTATGTTTTCCGGCGATGTGCTTGACACCGACGTGATCGTCTCGACAAGATCTACCTCGGAGGGGCCTTGAACTTCAAGTTTAGGCGTGCGGAGGTAAGAAACAGAGGGCAAATAGAGATGTTTACCAAACAAAATTGTTACACGGTGGCCGGAGGGCCTAGACCGTGAAAGCAGCGGAAGAAAATAAAAAATCAGAGACCCTGCTCTGATACCATGAAGAAAGACTTATGTCTTTGTATATATTCAATGTGTGAAATACATGTACATACGGATTCAATCTTATATAGGCAAATACAATATAAGGAAACAAAACGATTAATGGAAACTAACAGCTATGAGAGTTGACTGTGTATATACACAGCTATACAATTGCTATACTATACTAACAGCTATACAATCTAACATTATGAAATAGCTCATCACAAAAATTAACAACTCTTTCAGATCCGAATCTCTCCATTTGTACTCTATATGTTCGAGGTCATTTGATGGATAAGAAGTAGAAGTACTTGATGACGTTATTTTCTTTTTAGTTTTTACACTATTAATACTATTTATGTATATATAAAAAATCTAAATACTATTAAAAAAATTAAAAGGATTGGCATTTTGATAAACCAACTGTTAGATTAGATACCCTATTTATGTAAGTCATACATACCAAAAATCACAATGATCCAACAATCAGATTTTAAAATATCTCAGTATTAAAAATTATATTATTTCTTAATATCTAAGTATAATAATTTTCACGATGATATTTTCAAAAATGACCATTGGATGAGATGTTCCGTTTATGTAAGTTATGCAAGCAAAAAATCATGTTGATCCAATGGTCAATTTTTTTTAAAATACCACATTTTTACAAAAACAATAAAAATAAAAAAAAAATAAAAAAAAAGAGCGAGAGAGATTATATTTGCACAATATATACAATTTAATTATATGTTTTCTCAAAAACCAGCCGTCGTATCTATTTGTGTTTTTGCATGCATAATGTATATACATAGGACATCTTATCCAACAGACGGTTTCGCAAAATACCAATCTTAGGTTAGGTTTTGTAAAATATGGATAAGAATCATTTGATACACAATTTGGATGAAACCAAAATAAGTAGTTTTTATTCTGAATTCATGGTTCTTGCATAAGGTTCTTACTCATACTTTGCAAAATCTAACATGGGATATGTGTTTTGAGAAACTCATCGTTGGATAAGATGTTCCATGCATGCACATTATGCATGCAAAAATCACATAGATCTGATGGTTGGTTTTTGAGAAAACATATAAATTGTTTAAATTGTTCAAATATAATCTCACAATTTTTTTCAAAAATGTGGCATTTTTAAAAAATTGACCATTGGATCTACGTGATTTTTTGCATGCATGACTTACATAAGTGGAACATCTCATCAAACGGTCATTTTTTAAAATGTCACTGTGAAAATTATTATATTTAAAGATTAACAAATGATAGAATTTTAGTATTGAGATATTTTAATATCTTACCGTTGGATCACTGTGATTTTTGGTATATATGACTTACATAAATAGTGTATCTAATTCAACAATCGGTTTATCAAAATACCAATCCCTTTAATTTTTTTATATTTTTATTTAGATTTTTAATATGTAAATAAATAGTAATAGTGTAAAAAAAGGGTAACAAGTAAATTTATACTTTACTTATGCATGCCATACTTGACAAATATCACAGCGATCCAACGGTCAATTTTTCAAAGATGTTACCGAGGGAAACTAATCCAAACAAATTAATTCTACACTAGTGGTTGAGTGGTGGTAATGAAAAGAATGAATTCTAGACTGGTGGTTGGGTGGTGGTTTGTAGGCTTAATGCTGATTGGCCGTTTAGTAAACGGCGTCATTAATTTCGGAACTCGTCATTTTGGGAAACGTTGGTGTCAAATTAAAAAAAAATTAACCTTTTCAATTGCGTTGGATTGGATGCGATTGAACTTTGCCTGAATGGCATCGTTTAATTTTTCCTAAACACATCGTTTCAAATAGATGGTGACAAATTAAAGAATTAAAATAAAATAACTTCTCAATTGCACTGTAATTAATAGCGTAATTGATTAGTTCACACGAAAACGCATAGTTTTATTTGATTTTAAACTGAGGTGTAAATTTAATTCGGCATTTTTTGTTTTATTTTTAGATTTTATATTACAGGTCATGATATTAAATTATTTTTTTATTGAATTTGCTGAATTCACTGAAGGAGGTCAGGTAGAGGTGACGTTTCCGTACAAGCCAATTAATGCACCAATTTTACCGCTTCTACTCTCACCATTGGATTCATTTAACTGTACCCTATAACGAGTCACGTTTGCACGTAAGTGCGCATATGAACTGAACTCTTTATATCATATTTAAATTTGATTATTTTAATTAGGAGTAACTCGGAACGAGTCAATCCGGAAGCCGATCCTATTCTATGCATAGACTTCGTTTCTGATATGTGTTTATGGCGCTCACTTGCTCTAGCTTTCAATTATTATTGCAAAAGGCAAAGGCATTATGTGGGGTGTTAAATTTGTATATGCGTGAGTTAAGCCTTGAGGATTCTGGCTTGGGCCTTGTGTCATGGCCAGAGAATTTTCTCGCCCAACCGTGCGGCCTTAGATGCTAGCAAGCACCTGCCAAATTATCGGTACTTCAGAGTCACTCCTAAGATAATGAGGACAGACTATTGGAAGATATAAAGCTTGTCTTTAAAGCATTAACAGTTAGTTCCTGATTGGTGGTTTAGAGAAGCTGTCCCTACAAATCAAAGTCCCCTGGGCTAGAAATCTTTAATCAAGAAAATATTGGTGCAAGACTGGAATGAAACAATTCAAATATGCATGTATTACAGTCTCTTAAAAGAAATTAACTTGAGACTTTTGGGGATGCAGTAATTGGCATTCTATTGTATGCATAAATAAAAGGATCCCATCCATAAGTAAAATATTCAGGCAAATTAGCACACAAACAAACTACAATCCGCAGATACACAAAATCTTAAGTGGTAACATGTAACTTCAAGAATTTAGAAATGAAAACCATTGCTTAAAAATAAAAATAAGAACTATTAACTATAATAATAAAATAAAATTGAGGGGTACACATTCTCTGCACATGAATGGTTCTGCCACAGAGGTGTTGTGGGTGTTTTGGCAGGACTTTGGGAGTGATTTTGATGCTGTTCAACTTTTAAATTGAGGGTTGATTATAGACTCAATCAGAAATAAATTACAAGTTTCTATGTTATGTGCTATGTGTTGCTTGGAAATTGTAACGCCCCAAACTGATGCTACTGAGGACCATCCCGGGTAGGTCAACACGTGTCAATTAGGGATACAACCTGATAAGCTCATTCATATTTCCACACAGAATATAGCAAATGATTTATATAACAAACATGAAATGTAAATGTGTTCAACATGCAATGTTCCCAATCGTTAAACGCATATAGTAAAATACATTCACGGTATAAAATAACATGCCAACATCCCTGGCACACAGGTAGAATAGTATATAACTAACAGTCCAAGAGTAGCAGTCTACAAAACATATCTACCTATTTCTCTGTACCAACGCCCAGAACACAACCAATCCTAGCACCAAAGGAAAAGAACTTTGATTTGCCGAACCAGCTATACTGTCTTGAGAATCTGCTGCATAAAAGCAGGAATGAGCTTCCACTAGCTCAGTAGAAATATTATTTTTGACTAACAATGATAATATCGATGCATAAATCATTTAATTTAAGATTCACGAACACATGCTTATGTGGTTCAAGAATTATACAAATATCCACAGATAATATATCAAAGTTTCACAAAAACGATTATCATTCATATTCATGATTCATCCATTTTACATTCCATATGAAAGATGAGTATTCTCTGACTCTTTCCCATTCAACATAACAATAACCGATAGAGGAGTATTCTCTGACTCTATCCATAACATCATAATCCATAATCGATAGAGGAGTATTCTCTTACTCTATCCACATCATCATAATAACACCTGACAGAGGAGTATTCTCTGACTCTGTCTTACTCATATCCGCACATATAATTCACATAACATAAAACAGATAATTCATGGCATCATACTAGCACAACACTATATCACAGCATATTCGCATATTCTAACCAAATAACAATTTATACAAAAAGTGAAATTATGCATTAAGGTTTTATAAATGGTTTTCACATTTATCAACACAGGTAGAGTCTCAAAAACGATCTATCATCAGTATTAGTAAGAATGTACGTATTCCTACCTCAAAAGTTAAGTCTCCAATCAATCTTTACATGTGAAATGTTAGCTACGAAGCATAGTGTTCATCCCACGGTGTTCCCAAAGCTGAAAATGAAATAATAAAGATACACACAATCTCATTTAGGATGAACCTCGAAAGAAGAAAATAAAAGAATATAAAACAGCTGGGAAAGCATCATTAGTCGACTAGTCACCCTTGATTAGTCGACTAAGAGACCTTTAGTCGACTAATCACCTTTGGTTAGTCGACTAATAAGAGGTTAGTAGCCGAACTTAAAAATCCAGACTAGTTAGTCGACTAATCATCCATGATTAGTCGACTAAGGAACCCGTTAGTCGACTAAAGTTAGATCAGAAGCTAAAAATTCGAGAACTAGGTGAACTAGTCGACTAACACCAATCGATTAGTCGACTAACGACCTGCTGAACCCAGAAATTCGAAACCTCAACTTCTCAAATTCTTACCCAAATTCAAATATTCAACGCCAAAGCTCAAAATCCAAGAAAATAGCTTTAAATAAACCTGATCTAACACTTTTACACACACCCAAAGCTCCCTACTCAAGATAGAACATCAAGTTTCAACCAAAAACCCATAAAACCCATTCATAACACCCAAAACGGCACATATACTCAAAATACCCACATTTCCTCAACAAAATCCTTCAAGCCTCACATATTGTAGCCCGATCTACCATTCCCAACCAACCATTCCTCATAATTACAAGTTTCATACACAAACCCATAAATGGGCTTCAAAGAAAACGAAAATGGGAGGGGAAGAAAAAGAAAGAACTAAAGAAATACACATGCCTACCTCTTTCCGGCGAGTCCACGGCGTCTCCGAGCTCCGGCCACTCAAGGTGAGCTTCTCTCTCTCTCCTGACCTCAAGCTCCCTCTCTTGCGTCTCCCTTTGGCTGCCGAGAAAGGGAAATAAGGGGAATGCCAAATAGCAATTTTGTAAATAAATCAAAGTTTTTTTTTTTTTTTTTTTTTTTGCAAAAATCAATAAAATAATGTTTTAAAAACTTGGGTTTTCACATAAATAAATACATTGTCTCATATTAAAAGATAATTAAGATCACCGCTGTCTCATATTGTTCCCTGAATTCAACTATATAGTTCGAAACAGAGTATACAACACACCAGATTAAAGCAAGCAGCACAAATAAATACACAGTAATAGTAAAGCAAGCGAAAACCTGTTCAATCAACTAAATTAGATGCTAAATACTATGAATCAAATACACAGAACACAGAAATTAAAACTTGAATCCATGGTTCAGACATAGCATTTATCTTTGCAGCAAGGAAACTTAGAATAATAGAATACAAAACCTTGAAAGCTGCTAGAGGAGACCTATCATTTAGACAGTCTGACCAAGTGCTTTAATGAAAAATAGCCACAATGGGATGGTAAATATACAATCACTTACTAGTAATCAAATACTCTAAGGTAGTGTTTGATTTCACATAATTAAATTGGTTTCGAATTCTAAAATCAAGGAATTTGAAAATCTCACTTTTAATGCACATGTTGAAGAGGATTTTGAGGCAATATAACTTAAATCAAATTACCAACAATGAGCTGCGGATTTGGAATTAACCGTTCCAATGAAGCAACAACAGTGCGTTAGGGCAACAAAAATAAAAACAAAGCAACAAAAAATAAAAACATTGTTCAAAAAGGAAAAAATAAAACGAAGCAACAACAGTAAGTTAAGTTATTTGTGTCAATATAACTTAAATCAGAAATAAAAACAACTAGAATCAAATCAACAAAAGAAAAAAAAAAAATCAAATACAAAACATTGTTCGAACTCCCAATCAACCAATCAGAAGGGGAAAAATCAGAGATTCACATCTAAGAAGAAGTAGAAGAAAACCTAAAATGAATCTGGCCAAATAAATGTTCCCATTACGTTAGGGCTTTAAGCTCCAACTTGTGAGAGAGACGGATTGGTAAGAATTCGTTTGAAAATCTTGATACGAGTGGGAGAAATGAGAGAGACAGATTGTCGAGAGGGCTAAGATTGGAGAACCACCTGATTTCTGCCGGCAATGAGAAAGAGAGAGAAAATCAAAGAACCGCCTGATTTCTACCGGAGATTGGATGATCGGAGAACCACCTGATTTTTTTCGGCGATGAGAAGGAGGCAAAGGATCGGAGATTGAATGGGAGGGAATCGGGGCTATGGAGAGAGATTGGGAGAGAATGGGAATCGGGGCAGTGAGAAATAAGTTTAAGAAATGAATGGTCTGTATGGTGAGAATATTCGTTTGAAACTCATTTTCTTGGAAAGGCAAATAAATTAAGTTCAACTCATGACTAGATGTATGCTCATACATTTCAAGGTTGATTTAAGAAATAACGGGCATTTTTAACTTTTCTTCTTATTTTTTTTTCTTTTTTTTCAATTAATACCAGGCCATATGGTCTGTATGGTCTATATGGTGCATGCCTTAATTTGACTCTTAATGCATGTTTTACTAGTAATAGTTCAAGTTCTACTATTAAGAGTTCAAGCTATCAGCATGTTCTTTTTTTGAAAATGGAAAATTTTATTTATTTATTTTAAATGCACTTTTAGTTAATTGGTTTGTTTTTTTTTTTTTTTAAATGAAAATTTGTAAAAAAAAAATTTAGGTAACTTTTAGTTCTAAAAAATGACATTTAGTTAGGGTCACCTAGTGATGCTTACTAAAAATGGCTTTTAGTAAGGATTATTGGATGACCCTAACTAAATGATACTACCAATTAGGATATTTTGAAATTTATTAAACTTTTAGCAAGGACCAATGAATAATCCTTACTAAAGGAACATTTAGCAATGATTTTTTGGACCCTTACTAAATGTTGGTTGCTAAAGCCAATTTTTCTTGTAGTGTAAGTCTGCCTTTAACCCCTCACATGTCAAGGCTTATAAGAAGAGAAGTTAACAAAACACTTGAATGTAAAGGAATTGGAAGTGTGTATATTGAATACAAAGAATGCTTTACAAGAGTTGTTGTGGCTATAGTTGTGAGGATATGTTGTGTTGGTTATGGAGCTCCCGTCCTATATTTATAGGCTACAAGAATTATTCTAGAAACCTACTAGAATATACAATGTTGTAGATAGTTCCCCCACTAGCTAACACTACTAGTTTCTAGAGAGTTCTTATATACACATGTTGTATACAAGTCCTAGAATGTTCTAGAGACTATTTACAAACACATGAATAGTGTGGAACTTTACCCAACTTTCCACACTTTTCTAGAAGCTTCCTTTTATGCCACTGCCTTCTAGAAACTTCCAAGACTATCTCCAATATTCTAGAAGGTTCCAGAGTATTCTAGAACAGTCTAGATAATTCTCGGAGCTTCTCTTTTCTTCTAGAAAGCTCCAAAAGGTTCTAGAACATTCCCCAAATGTGTAGGACATTCTAGACTTTTTTAGAAAGTTCCAAGAATGCCTCTCCCTCAAATTGTTATTTTTCCATGCAAAATGTGACGGGTTGTTACACTTGGTCTTGATTTATTTTTGTGGTAGAAAGGTTCATTTGGAAGACCTAAAATAATGAACATTCACATTGAATTATGTTGTTTTAAACCTCAAGCAATTAAATATTTATTTCTTATTTTTAAAATAATTTATTTGCTCTCTCTCCTCTGTTCTCGATGATCATAGGGGTTCAATGTTTTTACAAATAAACTCAAAGGGGGTGGCAAGAAAGTTCTACCCAGGCGACACCCTTCCACTTTGGCATGAGGAGCTGGAACCCCAGAATACACTACTGGACATTTTGTCATCATCCAGTCCCGAGCCAATGGTCACTACTGTGGAGTTTTGGAGGACTATGTGGAACTGTTTATTTTTCTTTTTTGGATTTGTGTGTCCCCTTTTGGAGACTGATACAATGTAGCTATTTTTTTTTCATCTGTTTGACATCTTCAAATTTGTTACACTTGTTGAGATTTAGAATTAGTTACACTGTATTATGAGCTTGACTTTGTTAGCTATTTGTTAATTGCTTTCATGGTACATGATTTCATAGAGTGAAGGATCATTTATCCTAGCTTGGAACTATTTCTTGAGCTTGACTATGTTAGCTATTTGTTAATTATACCAGTACTAGCCTGTATGAAATATAATTGATTGGATAGTCAGGTTCATTTATTTTACTCAATAAGTCATGAACCATATGATTGCGATATGGTTTCAAAAAAAAAAAAAAAAAACGGAAATAGGATTTGTAAAAAAAAAAAAAATTCGTCTTTGAACACTTGCAAAGGAAATTTCCGTTACAAAAATCCGTATAAAAATTTGTATATACAGCGTTTTCCTTGCAACGACAAATTCCCTTGCAACAATTATTATAAAATAATAATAAAACCGAATGGAACACTTGCAACGGCAATTTCTGTTGCAAAAAATCGGGAAATTAGCCTACTTGCAATAGAAATAGCTGTTGCAATTGATAACTTTTTTTGTAGTGGATTTGCACTTTTATAATCCGATCCAATCCGAAATCTAATCCGTATGTCTGATCCACGAATCCGACTTTTATTAAACTAAATTCTCTTATTATTATTACTATATATCCATTATCGATCCAATATTCTTTTTGAATTTTTATAACATAGTAACTTTAAAATACAATAATTCCTAAATACTTTTGACATTTTTATTATTATTTTCCTAACCTATATTAAAATGCAAAAATAATTACAAAATACTTTTGAAATTTTTTCCTAACCAAGATTAGATTGCAAACCATTTTTTAATTTATTTGATTTCCACACACCATCTAATTTAAAATACAATAATTCCAATATACTTTTGAATTTTTTTTCCCAACGAAGATTAAAATGAAAACCATTTTTTAATTTATTTGATTTCCTA
>JAESVK010000170.1:1138120-1148671 GCA_017140935.1 Hamamelis virginiana
ATCCTTTCATAATTAAATAATATATTTGGTTAAGTTGGTGTTTTTTTTTTTTTTTTTTTTTTTTTAATTGCAAGAGTACTTTAGATATTGTCTATGAGCATTAGTGTGAGTTAATAGTTTACAATCTAATTTGTTGCACTTTTGGACTACGTTATGGCCCATCCAATATCTGCCCATTAGGATGATATGGGATTGTATGAGTGCAATCCATATACAATTAGGACTATGTTCAACTTAAATAGGAGATAAAATTAGAACAGAAGTTCAACTCTCTCCCTACGATTTCTCATTCTCTCTCTCTCTCACTAGAGCTCTCTCTTGGAGTATCACCATTAAGGCTTCATGGACGTGGGTACATGAACAGTATTGGGAATAGCTCGCTGTGGTTATTATCTACGTTGCGAGGACATAGAAACATGCACGGAGGTTCATTGTGCGGCTTGTAACTACAGAACATTGGCATCTATCATCGGATTGATTCCGCATTAAGATAACTACCTTAATTCCTAACCCGATTATTATTTTTATGTGTTATATGTACACATGCACACATCTTACAAAATTCGATAAAGACTTATTCAAAATTGATTGATTATTAAATGATAAATCCAAGCACAAGTATAAACTTTAATTAGGAATATTGTTAAATAAACAAGTAAATAAAGGCAACCATTTGTATATGCAAATACCGAAAATTATATCGATCTAGAGATACAAAACCAACAGTAGAAGACAAGCAATATTAATGTCTAATTAAGATTACTTTTTACCTATCTTAATATGAATGAGAATTCTAATTAACCAAAAAAAGATGGAGAGACAGAAACTAAATGAAGGAAGAAGAAAGGGCCGGCCGGGGTTTCCTTTTCACAAATTGAGGATAGCTATTAATTTTGTTGCCTGCCTAGACATTAGGGATGGCATTAATATACGTCCCGATAAGCGTATACTGTATTAAACAAATCAATATTTTACTAAAATAAAGCGCATACTTACATAACTGCCCTCGGCTTCTTGTCTTATACACGGACTCAAGAACCCTTCTTTACAAACTCTTTAAACAAACAGACTCTTTTCTACAAACTCTCAAACAAACTCAAAACAAAAAACTTGAAGAGAAAACTCAGACTTTTTTCTCAGCTTTGCAAAAGAACTGAAACTCTCCAGCCTCCTCTCTTTCTTTTCCTCTTTTTCCCTTTATACCAGAAGCTTCACTCCATATTTGCCCATGTTTCAAGAAAAACATCTTCACTTGATCTAATAATAAGACATGCACATGAGTTTACATACTGTTTTTGTCCTTGTCCTTTTGCTTTGTTGATAACTTGATACTTGATAAAGGATATCCTCCAGCAACTCAAATTTTTGTTTTGTTGTTTGATTTAATACTTTAATAATAAAACTTTTACTACGTGTCTAGAACCATTGCTACGGGTGGCAAAATGCGACCCGATCCGAGAATACGACCCGAACCGAACACGAACATAGTGGGTTTGGGTTACTCCTAATCGTGTTCAGGTCAGAATCTGGTCAACCTGTTTAACCCGTATAGTTAGGCATGTCGGTTTCGTATCAACCCATGTAACCTGAAATTGACTCGCTGTGACCTGCCTAATATACGGGTCATGTTCGTGTCAACCCGACCCATATAACCCACTTTTGACCTGTATAACTCATTTACCCATTTAGCATTTATTTATACTTTTTGAGATGTGACATCGATTTTAGGTAGAAGACTATATTTTGATTATGATGGTTGTTGTCATAGGAACCTTTTTGGGATGCTTATTTTTAAGTTTTATGATTTTAATTTATAATTTCATTTTGGAATGATTTTAGCTTATTTAGTATGATTTTTATTTTGGGATGTTTACTTAAACTACATTGATAAACAAGTAATTTATATGATTTTTTATGTTTAAATATAAGTAAAAAAGTAAGCAAGTTCATTTCAGGTTAATTGGGTTATAATCATGTTGGGTTGGTCGTGTACTCATGTTGACCTAAACACGACCCAATTATTAAATGGGTTAATTGGGTTAGGTTCGTGTTAACCCAATTATAAACAGGTTGTGTTCGTGTTTGAATTTATGACCCAATTAATAAATAGGTCGTGTTCATGTAGACTCATATGCTCGAATACATGCCTCTCAACACGACACGAACCCAACCTGTTTACATGAATTGCCACCCCTAAGTCCACTGCAACATAGTAGGTATCTTATCTTTATGAATAATTTTTTGGCATACGTGTCCTGGATAAACTTTGGAGTCGAATAAACCAAAAAATCTTCAATTCTTATCCTTCCATTGCATTGTCTATGTTAGCCAGTGCAATATCATCTAGGGAATTGAGAAAAAATTCTTCATCGAAATTATTTTCAGGGTCCACCATGTCTTCTGCTTCCATTATTAAATCTGTTGGACCGTCAATATCCCCAATTTGAATATTAATAAGGAACTCAACAACTGCTTGTTGTTGTTCTTTTGAAATTCCATCGGAGCTTTTAAGATTAGTACAAAATAATCTTCTCCCATAGGTAATTTTAAAAAAATAAGGATCATTTTTTATAATCCCTATAGCTTCTTTTTGTAGAGCAAGATAATTTTGCTTATAGTAGTAAATAGGATTTATTTCTTCAGTTGCTTTAATTTTTTCAGTTTTGCTTAATTGATCTAAAAGGTCTTGTTCAGTGGTTTGTTCTAAAGACCAAATTTGCTAGGGTTGGAAAAATCTTTCTTATATGTAAGCCTGTAAGACTGGTTATCTTGAATTTAAAATGGCCACATAAAAGATAATTTTTTGAGACATAATAGATTATAGATTTGATCATTGAAGGAAAAGAAGAGAATGCTATTGAAAAAAGTGGTTGAAAAATTATAGTACTGACAATACCCCATTCAACCTCTTTCATATTCCAGATTTCATGACCTATAAAAACCTTAAATTTTGGAATACTATTTTCCAAAATAATATTTTCATGAAATTCATTGAGAAAGGTTTAAATCTCTTCAATTTCAATTTTTGAAATGATTTTATCAAAAATTTCTCTTGGTAAAACCTTTTTGGCTTTTTTGAAGAGAAAAATTCGATTAATTTTAATCATAAATGAATCGTCCTGTTGTTTAGTAAGATTCATCATTTCAAGAAGAGCATAGAGTTTCTCTTCTGAAAGATCTTCAATCCAATCTATCTATTTGATAAATTTATTAACTACAGATTGGATTTGCATTTTATTTTCTTCTAATCTTTTCAAAAATTTTGAAAAATTGGTCATATTTTTTCGAAAATTAACCTTTTGGTTAAGGCAGCGAGTTTTCCAAAGATTGTTTACCAAATGATACTTTTGTGGACTAAGTCCTGGATTATAAAAATCTTTAACATCCTGCTGGTTTGCAGATGATGTAGGTTGATAAATGTTAATTCCTTGTTGGAAAATTTGAGAAAATTCAGCCATTTGTTTATAGCTAATTGACATAACATACACAGGAACATGAGGATGGTTACCTAACTGCTGAAATTGTTGAGATAATCCCGTGTTGGAACTACCTCCATAATTTTGATTCCAATGTGTTTTCCTTGGTGGTGGAATCCAAGATGTTTTACCCTTGTCAGCCATTGTGATCTTTGGACAAATAATCAGCAAGGAAATTGTTAGTACCTTTAATATGGACAATATCAAAAGTATATTGACAAATATAATTGTACCAACGGACATGCCTAAAATTTTCTTCACCTTTTTTAGATTTAATAAAATCTCGAACTGATTTATTAGCAGTACATATTGTAAATTTAACAGGGGCTAAATAAAGATGAAATCTTTTTAATCCATTCTTTACAGCCAATAATTCTTTTTCATAAGTAATATATTTTATTTCATTTGGTTTAAATTTTATTTGAACCATATCCAATTATTACTTCTTGTTTAGAATTTTCTAGAATTGCTTTTAAAACTGCTCCCCAAAATTTTTCGCTAGCATCTGTTTCCATAATTAATAAGTCTTTTTCTTTTGGAAAATATACTTTGGGAGTTCCTTTAAACATATCTTTAATTTCTTGAACTAATTTAGAGTCCTCTTTGGACCAATTTATTTTTATTTCTGAATTTTCCTTTTTAGGTAAATTCTTAAGCTTTTCTATTAGAGGTTTTTCTTGTTTAGATAAACTTTTGACAAAATTCCTTCCATAATTTAATAAACCTAAAAAAACTTTGCAACTGTTTTAAAGTGTTTATTTTATTAGGAAAGTCTTTGATATTTTTTTCTATAATATGAGGTTCTAATTTTATACCTGATTTGTTAAGAATTATATATATATATTCTATTTCTTCTTTTTCAACATCTATCTTTTTAGGACTAAGAATTATTCCATTTTTTAGGAATATATCATTTACTATTTCTAAATGTTTTTTATGTTCTTCTCGTCTTAGAGAATATTAGAACATCATCTATATATACTAAACAAAATTCATGAAGATGTTTGAACAAATTGTCCATCCATCTTTGAAATATTTGGGGTGCATTGCATATTCCAAATGGCATTACTGTCCATTGATAATGACCATAAGGTCAGGTGTACTAAAAACAGTCAATGGTTTTGACTCTTTTGTTAATTTAATTTGTCAAAAACCTTATTTATAGTCAAATTTACTAAACCATTTAGCATCCATAGTTTGTTTAACTAGGACATCTTTTCTTAGAATAAAATATCCATCAAATTCAAGAAATTGATTTAATCTCTTGTAATTCATTACGATATATTCTAGATTTTCTCTTTTAATTTCACTATGGTTTCTTACCATAAAAGATGGACTAGAATGTGGATTTCTTGTTTCTTCAATCAATTCTTTTTCTGATAAATCATTTATTTGAATTTCAAATTCATCTATATCTTTCTTAGTATAGACCATAGGTTTAACTCGGATTATTTTATTGGTATCTTTAAGTTTTAATTCACAATATCTAAGGGCTTTTTCTCATAGTTTTAAAGGTTATTCTGAAAATTTTGGACCTAATTTTTTATAAACCCAATGAATGTCATCTAAAGAATTAAGTATTGGTGTCATATCATGACGCTTAACTGGCGCAAATCCTTCATCACACGTGTGTTTGTGTTGTTGAAGTAAAGGTATTTTAATAGAGTCTTGTTTAGATGCTAAAATCAGATGATCTTTATTAACTACAAAAGGCAGGTAATGCTCAATAAAAATTTTTCCTAAAATAATGTCTCCATGCATAAATGGAAAACAAAGTAATTTAGGAATATAAAAATTTTTATCATTTAGTGTGATTGGGATATTTTTTGCTTTAAGGAAAATAATGGTGTCATTACCATCAATTCCTCCAGCAAAAATTGGATTTTTCATTTTAACCCAAATATGTTCTGGGATAGCATTATATTGAGCAACACTAGTTGTGGCTCCTATATCTATTAAAACTGATAAACTATATGGTTTATAGTTTTTAAAGTTAAAATTTCCTAATATATACATATATCGTTTTTTACCTTGTTGGTAACTAAAGATTATATGTTCTAGAATTTTATCTTTTAATTATATTTGTTGAAAAAGTACCATATTTTGTTCTTCCTTTTTTTCATCAAGTATTTTTTGTTCCTGGAATGATTGGTATTTGCACATTTTTTTAATGCAATTATATTTTCATCTTCTTTATCCTCTTGTTTAGATATAGAAGGTCTAGAAGAGATTTCATCAATATCTTTTAATAGTAATGGTTTTCTTTTATAGGTAAAATAAATATTACTTCCTGATGACTGAAATTCTATTGGGTTATAGAATTTATTTTTAGAAGTCTTGGTAAAATTTTTAATTAACAAAGAACTAGGTATATTCAAGTCTTTCCAATTTATTAATTTAGGTTGGATTTCAGTATTGAATGCTCGTGGTTCGAATAATTCGATTATATTTTTATCAATTTCTTTTATTGAAGTTTCAGCATAATTTGTTAATTCATAAATGGCTTTCCACTGAATTGCCAAATTATAGCTATTTCTTTTCATTTCTATTCCTCTTGTTTGAATACGAATTTTACTTTAAACCATACTTGGTTTAAAGTAAAAAAAATTATCGTATCAACAATATTAGGGACTTCAACAGAAATAAAGTAATTTGGTTTTACTTTAAACCATACTTGTCCAAATACAAGATTCGATTGTATACCTCCTATTAATGCTTTAATAGGGTCATCAAATCTTTTATCTAGTACTACAATTAGAATAGGGATATCTATTCCAATTCTAAGTAATGCAGTTATTTTAATTTGAATTATCCCTATATGTGTGTATCTTATTTTGGGATATTTCCTTTTAAGCCTTTGTATTTTATTTTTATCAAAAAGAGGTATGTCTATCATTTCATCCTCTGTACCTTTAACAGTTGTATTACCAATAAATCTTTCAAATAGTCTAGTATTCCAAATATTAAATTTGGAAATTTTATAAATTTCTTCTTTCTTAATTTCTTTAAGTTTAGCTAGTTTAGATTCATCGATCTATGATTTTTTTCTTCACCTATAACATCTCCCAATTTTGTCATCTAAAGTTCTTCTATTGGAATAGCTTTAAATAATTTATTTTTATTTTTGTTCTGTCATCATGAAAATGAGTTCTAATTCATTTTCACTTTCACTTTCTGATTCTGACTGAACTTCATAGATGATAGAGTCCTCATCAGAAATTTCTTCTCTTAGCATGATTTCTAGCTGTTTTTCTTCTAAAAATTTTACCATTTGTTTAGCACTTTTACGTTTTTTAAGACAGTTAGGTGCTATATGGCCTTCTTCATTGAAATGTAAAATTTGCATTTCATTTTTCTATTAGAATTATTTTTTCTTCTTTTTACATGTTTTCTTTTAGGATAAGGCTTTTTACCTTTTTTTTTACCTTTCCATTTTGTAAATTTATATTTTCTAAATCTTTTTCTTTTTCTATAGGGACAGTTTGGTTGACAACCAAATTCCTATTTTTCTTTTAACATATTATCATAACAACTTTTTCCATATCTTGTGTCACTTAATTGTTTTTTAACTTGCTTGATCACTTTTTGCGTTACGCAATGTTTCATTAAAATTTTTCTTACCCATTGAATTCTTGCACCTAATGTATCTTTCTTTTTTGCAAATTCATGATACCCTTCACTACAAAGTTTATCCCATGGTGGGGAGTAACTTATGGTAGAATTGCCCTAACCAGAACTTTGTTAGTTACCATGGTAATTTTTGATAATGATGTTGGAAGGTTTTAGCAAAGGGATCAAATTCACAAATATTGCAGAGTTTTAGTTTTGATAACATATGCTCTACATGTTCAACTTCTTGAACCCTATCTATCATTCCACAAAATTCCATCCTTATGTTATATGTAAAGGTGTTCAAAAAACCAACCAAACCGGAAAACCAAACCAAAAGACTGGTTTGGTATGGTTTTCTTAGTAATTTGGTTTGGGTTGGTTTGATTTTTTATATTTTTTTATTAGTTTGGTTTGGTCCGGTTTAGGCAATTTCCAAAGCATTATAAACCGAACCAAACTGGTATTATATATATATATATATATTAAAATATTTTTACAACCTTTAAATTTTAAATGATGCATTTTGGATTTTTGGTGCACAGCTGAATAATTCTAACTATATAAAATTTTGGGAAAATGATCAAAAGGACCCTAAATAGAATCTTATTTATCAAGTAGTCCAATGAATAAGATTCTATACCAATTGCCCCCTACAGGTCAAATTTAAAATTAACTTGTACCTTAAATTGTCTATTATACCCCCAATCCTTATTTTAAGCAAGTTGTTTATATTATCCATATTGATGGATGTTTTTTATTTGAATTATATGTTGAATTTGATTTGGATATGGTAAGTTTTTTTTAATTTGAATTGTATAATTTGAATAGAATCCTTATTTTAAGCAAGTTGTTTAGTTTATCCATATTGATGGACGTTTTTTATTTGTATTATATGTTGAATTTGATTTGGATATGATAAGTTTTTTTTGAATTTGAATTGTGATTTTAGATATTCTGGATTTACCAAAACCAGGTTACCAACTTCACTCCCACCACCACGACCGTCCCACCGCCATTATGTATACATGTATATATGTATACATGAATTTGAATTGCGCATGTATACATGTATCAACATTTTTCTGGACATCCCAAATAATGAACACTTATGCTACATGTGTACACTTGGAGCTCACACGAATATATATTCATGTATACATGTCTTATACTTGCTAGGGACACAGAACTTATTAATATAATGATATGAGTATATGTATACACTTTTAGGGGAGCCATACCCCTGTTCACTGGTTCATGTATATTTTCTTTGCATGATTTATAGAGTGCAAAATTGGAGACATCAAAATTTTCACAACATTTGGTTCATTTTGTGGATCTCCAGGAATCGTGTAATTTTGCGCATGTATATACATGTATAAGCATTTTTCACATTCCATAAAAGAAGAATCTGGATGGTTACTAGTATGAGCGTGTATACATGTACTAATATGTATACATGTTGATCGATGTACGGCTAATATGAAAGAAAATTTTTAATTCAATTGATAATTTTTTTGCATAAACCATTACATAAAATCATCACCATGTATTCGTGTATACATATACAAAAGAAATTAACCAAATTTTGTTGCATATGGTGATGCTGCATATTGTGTAGTTCTCAAAATGTTTGTGCTCTGCACTTCAACATCTCCAATGTCCCTCTCCTTTGCTACGACAGCCATCTAATGATCAAAGTTTGCTGTCCTCCCAAGTAGTATCTCAATCTAAAACAAGAATATTAAGCAAATGTCAAAATCCTCGAATGGTGAGGTCAAAGAAACAATCTACTATTCTAGAGTTATTTAAAAATTTCAATCCAAACAACCACATTTTTTTAATAAAAAAAAAGCATAATAAAAAATTAGGTATACATGACCCTCCGAAAAATCCCACACCACCCAAGCTCCCACTTCAATCCAAACAAACCGACAAATAAAAAAGTGTCATGTATACATGACTATTCTAAAAATCCAAAACCACCCATGTCCTCAATACAAACCAAATAGTCCAAAAGAAGAAATACAGGTATACATGTCCTTGCTATCAATCCAAACAGTCCCAACAAATCAAAAATACAGATATACATGTATACACCTGAAAAAACCCACACTACCCAAACTCCTTCAATCCAAACAAGCCAACAAATGAAAAATAGTCATGTATACATTGCTCTCCTAAAAATCAGAAACCACCCATGTCCTCAATTCATACCCAATAGTCCAAAAGAAAAAATAGAGGTATACATGTCACTCTTATTAACCCAAATAGTCCCAACAAAGATTATTCTAAAAACCCAAACCACTCAAGCCCCCACTTCAACCCAATTAATCAAAACAACACAAAAGGGTCATGTATACATAAGACTTCAATTTTCATTGGTAATTTCAGACAAATCAACCACCAAAACAGTAATTCAATTTTCAAAATACAAAAAAAACCCAACATCAGCAAGGAAAGGAATCCATTCACCATGACCATACCTATGCATACATGATACATGACATTGCCATATCAAAAACCCAAACTTTTCAAAAATCCCATGATAAAAACTTGGGTTTTATACCATTCATATTTTTCACTATAATCGAAACCCTAGATCCACCATAATCGGAACTGCAATACAAACGGATGCCCTTAAATCTGTATGTATACATGTTTCAAACAAAAACCACGTTGTTTGGTATGTATACATGTCGGACATTACAGAAAAAAATGAAGAAAAAAAAACCTATAAACATGTTAAAACCCAAACAAATGGTAAAAAAATTTGAAACTTACTGGTTTTCATCGTGCTCGCTGTCTTTCTCTTGGTTGCCATACCGGAGAAGATAATCGGCAGCGCAATGGGTATACTCGGTCGATGTCAGCACAACACAAAACTCTTTCCTCAATCTGTTTCGTTGAATGTGGACATTGAGTTGACAAAAGTCCTGAGATATACGCCGTGTTTGGAGGAAACCGAATGATGTGCTTCATCCGCGCCAAAATATGGAAACTAATTAACATAAGGGTATTTCTGACTATTATTTTCCAATTATGCACAGTCATGTATCAGCAAAACTCCCAGGGACCTATTGGTATAGGCCTCTCATACCAAGGTCCTATTGGTATAAAACCCTAAAATTTTCATATATTTGATACTTTTGTAAACTAAAGAAGTACATAATATAATTAACATTTCTATAAACAGGGACTTTGAATGAGTTTAGTGGCCAAAATTAAGCCCCCAAAACATTTTTTTTTAATATTTTGAAGGTACAAGAATTTGATTGTCTACATTATATTGGGCTAAAGGCCCAAAATTAAAAGTTAGAAGCATGAAAGTAGTGGAAAAAAAATATAAAAATAAATAATTTCAAAACCGGTCAAACTGCCCAAACCAAACCGGAATGATTGGCTTGGTTTGATTTGGTTTAATATTTTAATTGGTCTGTTCTGGTTTACGAAAAATACAAACAGG
>JAESVK010000170.1:1163671-1233663 GCA_017140935.1 Hamamelis virginiana
TATATATATATATATATATATACATATATATATATATGAGGACTTCCTTATATGAGGATTTGGCCTTTAGGCCAATGTAAAATGGGTATTTTGAAAAACTGACCATTGGATTTAATATTATTCATATGTACGACATGCATGCCAAAAATTACAGTGATCGGACCAATGGTTTCTTAAATACAAACTGTGAAAAATTAAATACCTATATAAAGCTTAACAGTCTATATTTTAGAAACCGGTGGTCCGATTACTATGATTTTTGGAATGTCAATCATACATATGAAGAATATTAAATCCAACGGTCGTTTTTCAAAATACCCATTTTACATTGGCCAAAAGGCCAAGTCCTCACAGAAATGGGACTATATATATATATATATATATATATATATATATATATATATTCACGGTGCTGATCAAGTCAGCATGTCCTGAATTAAGCAACCATCAGCCCACTTCACAGCAGCCATTGGCTGATCCTATGGTGAGGAACAAAAAATGACATTTTCGGATCATAGGGAAACAAAACGGGTCCAACCCGTTTGGCAAACTGAAACCCGCACGTCCAAAATTTTTGGCTTTCAAACCCATTCAAAACTCAAATGCATTTGGAAACTTACATGATGAGGACTTGAGTTTTTAACCATTATGAAATTTGAAGGTATTAATTTTGAAAAACCGACAATTAGATTACATATTTTTTTTCAAAAAATATCATATATATGCAAGCCAAAAATCACTGTGAAAGGATTTTAAAATATAGAATGTGAAAAACTGTAACAATATTATCCAGCAGTAAAAACTGTTTTTACTAGCTAGACTACAACATCATCGGCATTACAGAAAATAGAGATGGCTCACTTGCTTTTCTATCAAATGGTAGAAAACAATCGATAGACGTCTCAGAGTGCTAGGTTGAAGATGACTCACAAGTTTGAAATGCATAAAAGATTTTAATGCGACCCAACAATTCTAGTTCTTCTTCGATCTCTAACAAGGTCTTGTGTTAAAATTTTACAAAAACACACAAGGATGGAATTAGCTAAACCTCAAATTCTGAAGGCCATGAAGGCTATAGGAGAAGAAATTAAATATGAGAAAGTCATACGATAGTCCAACAAGGACAAACAACAGCTAACAAATCCAACAATCTTACAAACGTTCCCCATCCCAAAGGACAAACAACAGCCCAACCAACACTATCAATACTAAAGCAGATCCCAAAATCCAAAAAAACAACCCCAAAACAGAGTCTACGTACACCCCTTTTTGAATCACCAAAACCCAACATCACCAGAAAAAAGAAAAAAAAAAAAGGGACCAGCAATCCCATAAATAATGCAGCACAGGAGTTCTCGGGAATTCTGTGGGCATGGTTCATTGGTTCTCTGTCCGACCATCTCCCAAGTGCAGTTTTATGAGACGTGGCCGTAACTCGAATTCACACGTTTCACGGCCAACCAAGCCATTTTAGAAGCCTATCCTTGTCGGGTAATTGATATATGTTCTTCGGAGGATTCATCGCCGAGCTTTAAAAATATTCTTAATGAAGCAATGAATCCTCCAGCACTTTCAATCTTGTTCAGTGGCCCAATGGTAATTTCAATCGCGACTTAGCAGAGAGTTTCATGACAGAAAAGTCCCTGCCGACATGAATCCGGTTGATGGAGCTAGTTTGCTCTTTCGATTATATATATATATATATATATATCATGGACCGTGGCACTAATGTGAAATGCGCATTGTCCCACTGTAGTAGTGCTCAAACGCATTTCAAGATTGGCTAAACACACACTAGTGCCACGGTTTCTAATATAATCGAAAGAGCAAACTCCATCAACTGGATTCATATCGGCAGGGACTTTTCTGTCAATGGAACTCTGCGAAGTCGCCATTGAAACTCGAATTAAGCAGGAATTCGTCAAGAACATATATCTCTTATTTGGTTAATTTTCACCCGACGGAGAAGACTTCAAAATGGATTGGTTGGGCGTGAAATGTGAAAAGTTGAGGTCATAAAACTGCACGTAGGAGAAGATTTGACAGAGAACCAATGAAGTATGCGAAAGCTGCAGGTGATCAAGTGGGACTGTGAGAAACATTTTTTTTGAAGGTCATGATTTCAATTCCCATGAGAGAGAGAGAGAGAGAGCCCTCCACCTTCAACCTCAACGAATTTAAAGTGAACAACAAGAAAGATTACTGCAAGTATGCATGGTTTATTGGTTGAGTGATGGATGCGGGTATGGGTATTTATAAAGAAAAGCAGTTATACACTTGTACCGTTTGGCTCCTGAGGGAGAAATTTTTATTCCAGAAAATTAGTAATTGCATTTGTCTCTATATAATCATTCAATGTGATTCCAAATTTTGTTGGGTCTGCACTTTGCAATTATTTGAGATGTACACAATATATTCAATTAACTCAACGGAAATGTAATATAAGATTCACCTGAGGAAAAGTTACGATCGGCGACCATCGTAGAGCCAGTTGTAGAACAGAGTTTAAAAGACCGACGTTTGAATTACTGCAATTTTTTATGAATATAAAATTTATAAGAAGTGTATTTAATCCAATGAACAATTAATTGATGCTATTTTTTCTCTTTCTTTGATTAATAATAATAATTGAGGAATATTTTTTCCATACCTCTCATCTTCAACATTCCATGGCAAACTTATAAGGAGCCTCTAGCTAATATCTTATGGACTCTACTTAATTAAAATATTAATTGCTCAAAAAGTTATTAAGGCCGAATGATCATAATCTTCACTTTAATTTTTTTTTTTTTTTTGGGGGGGGGGGGGGAGAGGCAGCAAACAAGGTTGTCGATTGCTTATTTGTAAAGATCAAACCATGATATATTTTGATATGTTAAAGAGGATGTACACCTTGTAGGACAAACTATTCAATAAGCCGGTGAATAGTCTTAAGCCCCAAATTAATTCTAGTTAATCATAGGTAGACCTCTTCTTATGACCGCGAATACAGTACTTCACTCACTAATATACAAAAATTGGGACTTTTAGCAACACAAAAAAATCGTTGCTGATAGTGCATCGATTAGTTGCAAAAGACCATTGTCCAAAAGCGGGTGTTGTTGTTTTGCCTATCGCTGTTGGTTTTGGTTGCTGGGTGGTGTTTCTTTCAATTTATTTCTGGTTTCAGCATCAATTTGTCCAAAAGTTGGATGTTAGGTGGTCGCTGCTGGTTTTATTTAAACTTAATATCAAAAGCAAGTTATTTGAAAGAAACCATTGCTAAATTATAGTATAGCAGTTTAGAAAGGTAAATTAAACTAGAGTGCCTAGATTTGATTGTAGTTAGTGATGTTTAAACTAGAGTGCTTAATTAGGGTTTGGAAAGTGACATTTGAAAGAAACCATTGCTAAATTATAGTTTCTGTAAACAGCTGTAAGTCTTTCCTTTTCTTCCTCAAATTTGGATATAGTTTCTGTCAAACAGCACTACCCAACAAATTAAAAAGCAATTTTGCATTGTCTCACTGTCATATGCTTAATCTGTAAAGAAGAGTAGTAGAGTACAGTAAACTTCAGATGTTTTTAATTTAATTAGTACTGTACAGGCACCAATCAGAAGCAAGAAGCTAGCTACTATCCAACAAATTCGAAGGCAATTTTGCAAAGCAGAAGCCAAAGAAAAGATAAATTAAATGCACATCACATGCATTCAAAGGGCCACCATGTGTTATATTATTGGCTGTGAAAGTAGTTTTTTTATTTTTTAAAGAAATAAGATGGAATAGAGTGTTACCATACAAACCACTTCTTTTATATGGTAACACAAATAGTTATGGTGGGTAATACTATATGTCACATCAATTATCATATTGCAGCAACAAAAATGCTAAACAAATCAAATTTTAGACCAAAGAATATGGCAGAATAATAGGATAGAACCTTTACTTTTGTGTATTTTTAAAAAAAAAAGCACGAAAGTAAAGGTTCTGTCTACCCGCCATATCTGATGATTTAAAAAATTTGATCTAAAATTTGGTATGTTTAGCATTAGTCTCAAGGAAATGTCAGGTTCGGCAATACAAGAGAGATGGAAAAAAGGTGGCGTGTTTAGGGTATTCTCTGAAATGACATTTAGAAGAAAGATGCTTAGTTGAAGTACATTAAAATTCAAGATTAATAGATCTCATTATAGAGAATTTTTGGATTTTATAAAGAATTAATTCACTGAAATTTACGACAAATTTTCTCATAATACTAGCATTATATGATTAATTTTTTTAAAATAATAATAATAATAAAGAGTTTAGTATAGACAATTCATACAAACAATTTTTAAAATCTTCCATAAATGGGTATTTCAAGCTTTCAAACTAGCATATAAATCAATATAATAATATTAAAAATGTTTACACAGGAAAAACCGTAGACAGTGAACCCCCAGTCAAAATGTCCTTCACTTCTTCTTCTTCTTCTTCTTCTTCTTCTTCTTCTCTCTCTCTCTCTCTCTCTCTCTCTCTCTCTCTCTCTCAGTTTTCTCTCCTCATCTTCTTTCTCTCTCGCTTTTTCTCCTGCCAGCTTAACTCCATTTTCCACTAGGGGTGCCATCTTGGATGGAAGTATAATTGATTTATTATATAATACATCGTTTAGTTCTGCCAGTTGATTTAACCTTAGCATCTTAATTGTCTAATTAATGGGATTTGCGAGTGGATTCATCAATTCCAAAGAACTAACTAGGCTAACTAGGCTCAAACCTCAATGACAGTAAGCCTACGATATTTTATGTTATCAAAAAAAGAAAATTATTTACACATTTTAGCATGGATAATACAACCCTTTAAACATACACTACCAAAATTTTCTCCTTGAAAAGTTGCAATACTGCAGAGTAGAACAAAATTAATTCTACAGTTCATTTACAAGCCTTCGCTTTTCTAAAAATTGTATATTCCCAAGAACAGCTTATTTTTTTCAATAAACATGAAAATTTTAGGATATGTTTTTGCTTTTCCATTCTTTTTACATAGCATTTTGTAGTACAAATCCATCATCTAGAATATGTTAGAAATTAATTCGGAAAAATAATGATGGAAGAAACTGAACTGGTGAGTTTCCCATGTCTCTTCCCTTTGGTCTCTAGATTTTTCAGAAGTTAATATTGCATCAAGTTTTCAAGTGTGAGTAATTGTAGAAGTTAATATTGCATCAAGTTTTCAAGTGTGAGTAATTGTAGCTCTAGATGGTTCCATCATCACCAATAAATAGGTATCCTGGTGTAGTCCAAGTAAGTCAGCAGAAAAAGCTCCCCTGCTCTTTATATGTAACTGCCACTTAATCGATAAAAAAAAATAAGTATTCAACAACTCTTTCCTCATACAGTTTGAGCAGCATAAATGGTATACATAAATAGCTTAATTAAGATTTCGAAGTTAAACAAGGAAGAAAGTTTAAATATCTTTTTGAATTTGATTAACATTAGAATGATGTTACCATTGAAGACACAATCATATCCATTGAAATTGTCTTCTCTGAAGAAAGATTACAACTGAAGGTAAAGTAGTCCATCTTTGGGCTCATGTTTCAACTTGCTACACCTTCCACAAACATCAAACCCGAAGCTGAATGCTGTTCAAAATGTTGAGCCATTGAATCCAAAGAACGAACGCTTCACCAAAGAAAGATGAACATAATCACCATTTGTATAAACTAATAAAATTTGAAAACCGTGGAACAATATTAAGCAAAAGAAAAGCTCCCTTCATTGGCATTTGGCACAACATGATTAGTGGTACAGTCCAATTTAAGCAATGAATGAAAGTAGTAACTGAACTCACTCTTCCAATGAATAAATCTACGGTATAGTTACGATATTATAAGATCTGTTTGATTCAAATGATGATGACAACGACAATGTCAGTATTGATCATATTTTAAGAGTTATCAAACCATCTTCAACGTCCTTTTAGGAATAGGTCAGTTCTGGTTTTCAATTCATCCTCTCTCTCCCTCTTTGTCATTCAAAGAAAAGGGCAGATGAAGTCGATGGCAAAAGGTGATATCAACCGCTGTTAGATAGTTCACATCTCTTTTATCACACAAACTAGAGTTTACTGTGCAATTTTACACTCTAACAGATTAACATAAATCTTGGATATCTAAGAACTATTCAAATAATGTTAATACTAACTATGCTAGATATTCTGCTTTATGTAAATAAAATTAGGGGTTCTTGGATGGATAATCCTTTAATGGATTTCTGCTCAAGTGACTACTATTTGAAGGGCTGGACTGTACACATTGACCATAGCTCATGAGGGCTAGGTAGCTGAGTCAATTATTTGGGGATGGTCACAAAGTGGTAGAACCTCTTCCTGTTGAAAAATTAAGCCCCAGCCAATCAAGTCATTGTGTGTCTGCATGGGTTTTTTTTATTCATGGACAGAAATTAGTGTCATAATTACTCTTGCATGTTTTAAGTGTTATAGAGTGCCCATATTTCTTGGAATAGAGTTCCCTTAAAAACAAATGTAGCCTATATAAACAGCATGAGCCAATAGATTGACTAACCAAAAAAAGAAGAACAAGAAGATGACAAAGAAGATTACCTGAACATCGTAAAATTTGATATAAAACCGAGCGCTGTCTATTGAGAGCTTCATTTGAAGAATTTCTGCTATGGTCGAACTCAACTTTCCGTTAACGCTAGGTCCAAGCCCCCCAATGGATATCAATTCTCCATATGCAGCTGGCTCTTCAGTGCCAGAAAATGCAATAGGCACTCCTCCATTCAGCAAAATCATTACATACTGAACAATTACAAAGAAATTCATGAATATATATATATTATAGATATTATGACTTTATGAGCCATATTATCAAACTGAATGATGATAACTAAAAATAAAAAAGTTATTTTAAGAAAGTAGCATATAAGAAAGAAATGCATTCCACTTATTGAACTAAGCATAACTTAATACCGTTACCAAAATTTAGAAGTAAACCCCCTCCCCTACTAACTGTGTTACCTAGTAGGTGGAAAAGGAATTGGATCTAAATTGGGTCGGAGAATCTTTGTTCCAAACCAATCAGCCAGTACATCATTACCACTTGGAGTCTTTAGCTTTTTGAAAATGCAAGGCTAATTTAGTTTTTCAATAATTTCAACCTGATCAAAGGTATGTTACATAGACACTTAAATAAATGTCAAAAATATTTGTGTCAGACATGGCATGATATGAATATGGTATGAGCGTATGTATCATACACTTTCTATTGTTGGAATTCGGACACAAGCCCAATAGGAGTGTCCAATAGAGGCAAACTGAGACAAGTCCTAGTTCAGCCAAAGCTCCGTAGGACACATTCTTAAGTCTTAACCTGTCTCCCTTCAGAAGGTATATTTCAAACTAAGTGAAGTGACCATGTCTAACAAGCCATATTGGTTATTGAATAAAAATATTCATCTACCAGCCATAAAGTAGGGATGAGAATAAAAATTAGGCACATTGATAATTCAGCCATTATCCCATGGATTTGGGCATAAGACAAAAACAACACCTAGACACGCACCCCTACCCAACACGAATATCCAAGTCCACGTACCATGGATTTGCACACGAGTAACAATTCCCAAATATTGCTAATGCAGCACTTTGATTAGAGATGGTCCAAATTTCTCTAATCCAGTTCAGAACAGAATTTAGTCCCCACTTCCCAGAAGCAGAAGTCCAAAAAAATGCAAGACATTCATCTAGAGGAGGAAAAAGAAAAAAAGAAACGATAACAGAAAAACTTTGTGTAGTGTTGCCTCATGACCCAAAAGGCCAAAACGATAACTCAACAAAGTCTGAGGAATATAACCTGCCATACTTTCTATCTAATTTATTCCTTATATCACTCCAATTCCATTGTCTTTATTATTATTTTTTTTTTTAATATCTATCAACAATTATAACAAAGATTAAGAACATTTAGAAACTAAAAGTACTAAATATAGAACAACAATTCGGACTTTTGCTACAATTTTCAAGTACCTCAACAAAAAAAATGGAATCAAAATAAATAAAACTGAAGCAAAATCCAATCTTTCACAGAGTAATATTGTTGAACAATTAAAAGACATAATTGCAATGCAAGCAATCATAACAAGAACAGCAAAATCAAGCCCCTCAAAACCAAAACATGAAATACTGAAGAAATGAAATCTACAACAATGTCAACACAATATACAAAAATCAACTTAACCAATTTGGGGAAGGAGGCGAAGAAGAAATAGTACAATTCCATTTTCTCAGAGTAATATTATCAAACAATTTATAGTCACAACAATAACAAAACCAAGAAATACAAAAACATGATAATAAAAAGCAGATAAAAACAGAAGGAGGGACTTAACAGACTCGGGTTTTCCAATGATTTTGGCAACAGCTTTGGTAGCATCCTTGAGAATGTCAGAGGCCACTACAGCATCTACTGGTATATTGGTGTAAAGATTCAAGGTGGGCATGTCTTATTCTTCTTCTAATGGTTTATTTTAAGAAGACTATAGCACAAGAAGCAGAAGCTAAGGCTTTCCTTGAATGGGTGGTTTTGAAAGCAGAATTTGTAGATAACGGCTGGAGCAGTATATGGCAACTACTTCACCAGTTTTTTTGGTGCTTGCTGCCACTATATCTTGATTAATAAGACATGGCTTGGCTGGTTTCTGGGGTGTGAACTGTGAATGTCTTGGGTTAAAAATTTTGGGACCCACCACCATGGGAGCCATTTGATGATGGACTGCGTTTATGTCTTCTTTGGGCCCGTTTGGTAACAGAAGCAGAAGTAGAAGTAGAAGAGAAGCAGAATCTAGAGAAACAGAAGCAGAAGTCTCTTAATACTCTATTTTAACGTGCTTTTGGCACTAGAAGTGCTTTTACTGCCTGTTTGGATATCATACGAAGAAGTTGCTTTTAATTATGAATTGACACAATTACCCTTAACAATAAAATTATAAATAATTTTATTTATAAGGATAAATAGTATGAATAATATTATTTAATAAATAATATGGATGATATAAATAATAAATAATTTAAATAATTTAAATAATCTTATTTATAATTATAACGTGGGGTTCAAATTAGCGGTTCACTCCTCAATAGGGTAGATGGGATAGGTATTTTGAAAAATCAACCGTTGGATTAGATGCTCGTATTATGTTTGTCATGCCTGCAAAAAATTCACAGTGATCCAACGGTTGGTTTATGACAAAACTAACAGATGGGTTAGGTTATTATGTGAGGGATATGAAAGGAAAGAAATTTGTTTTAGTTATTTTTATAAGGGCAATATTGGTATTAGATAAATATTTGAAATCAAAAAGCAGAAAAGCAGAATCAGAATCACCCCTTGGCCCGATTCTCCCAAAATCAGCTAAAGTGGTTTTTTTGTGATTTTTGAAGCTGCTTTTGTTTTTGCCAAACGGACCACAACCTGCAGAAGTGGAAGAGAAGCTGCTTCTCCAGCTTTTGCTTCTCAATCCAAACGGGCACTTTGTGTCGTGGCACAGACATTTTTATTCTTTCTTCAACATTAATATTCAAAAGTTTGGGTCTAGTCTATATGATTCCCGTAAATTATGATCATTCAATAATTAAGTTCCCATTAAGATACCAAGGCTGAGTAATTCTTGATCATCTGAGCTATTTTGGCAAATTTTTGTAGAACAGACATGATTAATAGCAAACTGACATACTTTGAATGTCACGAGTGTGTGAGGAAGGGGAGTTGATCCATGGACGAAGCCAGATGGGGGGGGCCCCCGCCCAAAATGCCCACCCTCAACTTTTTAAAAATATTATTTTTGTATACATATTTTATAATAATTAAACTTTCCCTTGTCAAATTTTAATTTTGCTCCTAAATTTTTTTACTATTGCAGCCCACCTAATTTTTATTTTTATTATTTAAAATTCAATTTAAGTGTATTGATAATTGAAATTTATTATATATATATATATATATATATATATATATATATATATATATATATATATATCAGGTCGACCTAACGTAAAGTGTCATCTCCATATGGCCAGTTTCAAATGAGATTTTGTAAAACTGACCGTTGGATTAGATACCCCTCTTCGATATGTCATGCCTGCAAAAAATCACAGTGATCCAACGGTTGATTTTTGAAAAATATCATTGTGAAAATATGCAACTTATTTGTTCTTCAAAATATCACAATTTTTTCTACAGTAAATTTTTTCAAAGACCAACCGTCGAATTGTTGTGATTTTTTGCAAGCATGACATATAGAAGAGGAGTATCTAATCCAACGGTTAGTTTTACAAAATCTCTTCTGAAACTAGCCATATAAAGGTGACCTGACACAACTTTGCGTCAGGTCGACCTGATAATAGCATTTCTGTATCCATATATACTAAACATCTTTTACCTCGAAATGTTGCTCCCTTGCCCCGTACAAATCTGTTAACTCATTTATCAAAATCTTTCATCCACTTTCAACTTAACAATCTTTTATTTCTCAAAAAGACTAATAAACTAATTGTTAACTTTTTCTAAAACCACTTTTGAATAACTATCTCTTCAAACAATTATTTAAAATTATGTTCAAATTATGTCTTCATGTATTAAAATTTATATACTAAAAGTGATTGTTGCAAAAGTTGAGGCTTCCTAACTTTTGGGTTTGACACAATCACTTATTATATGAAAATTTTGCCAATATCCTATCTCATCTCAAGTTGTCTAAAAGTTATTATCACTACATCTCTTAAATCAAGTAAAATTTTGAGCTCCAAAAGTAATTTTAGAAAAATCTAATGCAAATGAGCCTTTTTTTTTTTTTTTTTGGTAATATGCAAATGAGCCTTAATTATATGTTTTTTGCAAGATGAATAATAAACTAATTGCCAAAAAAAAAAATTTCCCCCCTAAAGCAAATTTCTGGCTTCTCCCCTGAATTGATCCAATTGAGCTTATTAGGTTTAGATTGGGTTTAGTCACATTGGGCACAGTGGATAGATAGTTGGCATCAATGACTTGTTTTCTTAGCGGCATGAATCATTTTTTTTTTTTTGAGAAAATTTTAGAATTTGAACACATAAAAGTATATTAATTATGAGTATTCATCAAAATCTACAACTATTAAAAGTTTTCAGAACAATAAATTATTTTATCATCAGCTGGAAACGCTAAAGATGTTTTCTTCCAAATTTTGTTTTTTTTCCAGCAATAGTGTTCGTAGTTTGGCATTATAAAACCTCATGCAAGGATCTAGTAAAATGTGCAACAAGATCATGCAAATTATAGATAAAATACACAACAGATTCACAGATAATTAAATTCACTACCATTTCATTACATTTTCTTGTTTCTCTTCTCAAGCTTGGCAACCTGAAAAATTACCCGCAGGCGGCACAGGCCATAGCCTCTAGAAACTTTACACACTACAAGACTACATTCAAACAGTATTTCTTCCTCTAATCAGAATTAATTGGAAAATCAATAGGATTCAGATGAAGAAACTCTCCAAAAGTTTTAGAAAGATGACCTATTCAGAGCCTGAAATTACTATAACCTCCTACACCGGAAGATCCGTAACCACCATAGGGTTGTGCAGACAAGGAAGAAGAAGGGTAGGTGCCCAACTGAGAGTAGGAAGATCTCAAACCACTGTCTATTGTGCCATAGCTGCTTGCAACCGGTTCTTTGTGATTGCTGATGAATTCCTGTGTAAAAAAAAAAAAAAATTCCAGTAAGTCATCTGTTGACATTCTTTCGCCATGTTTTACCTCTCCGAGAAAAAACTAAACTTTTCAATTATTGGAGGATGTTTCCCTGCTACGAAGGGTTAAAACATCTTTGAGATTCTTCAATTTGGCCTAGAAACCCTACTATTGCACATTTAATTAAATAATTGAGGAATGTCTATTAACATGGCAAAATATTATGAATTATTGGCAGAATCCCTAAATAATATTCAGAATAAAATGACAACAACGCACACAAACACATGCACACTGACAGATAAGCAGACCCATATACACCCACACAGACACGAAGAACTGCATTGCTTTCCCCCATTCAATCATTCTTAATTTTCCAACCAACTCTTGACTTCTTGTAAAATTTGTCATTTTCCCTAATCATGGCAAATTTTCATTGCCACCAGGTTCCAGACTTAAAACAATATTCATCTATATGATTATTCAAAGGTATACCAAAATTCAGTGAAGCTCCTTAATCCCAACGTCATTATGGTTGGCATGTAGAAAACATTAAGGGCATCTTAGAAAAGATAATGTTCTCCCTATGTATGACAGGCATGCCAAAAATCACAGTGAGCCGACCGTCGGTTTCCAAAATACAGACTGTTTTGGAAACTGACGGTCGAATCACTATGATTTTTGGCATGCCTGTCATACATAGGGAGAATATTCAATCCAACGGTCAGTTTTTCAAAATACCCATTTTACATTGGCCAAAAGGCCAAGTCCTCATATAAGGAAGTACGCACAGGAATATGACCCTACATATATATACATAAATGATCAAGTCAGCAAATGATTATATAAGCTTATGTAAGCATGAAGCCCATAGATAATTGAGGAATACATATTTTGAAAAAATGACCGTTGGATTAAATACTATACATTACTTATGCACGTCATGTCTACCAAACAACACAGTGATTCAACAAGCGGTTTCTCAAAAATATCACTAAGAAAAAACATGACAATTTTCAACGCTCAAAGTTTTTCGTAACTATATTTTGAAATTCTGACATTAGATAATCATGATTTGTGGCATGCAAGACATCCATAAGTACAGCATCTAATCCAACTATCAATTTTTAAAAATATTCATCCCACAATTATCTATGGGCTTCATGCTTACATAACTTATGTAAGCATATGCTGACTAGATCGAGATTGCATATATATTTATGTATATATATACACACACGCACACACAGAGAGGTATGCTAAGGTCAGGTGCACCTAATGCAACTAGTACAAGTTGCATTAGGTGACCTCATTTAAAACAAATTGCAGAACATATTTTTGAAAAACCGACCATTGTTTTAGATAACCCTCTCGTGTATGTCATGTTTGTCAAAAATCAGAGTGATCCAACGGTTTTTGTTTCTGAAAAAACAAACGGTGAAAAAAATGATGACAATTTGAAGAACAAAAAAGTCATAGTTTTTCAAGGTGACATTTTTCAAAAATAGATTGTTGGATCATTGTGATTTTTGGCAAGCATGACATACATACGAGGGGTATCTGACCAAAATAATAGTTTTTCAAAATATGTTGTATAAGTGGTTCTAAATTAGGTCACCTGATGCAAGTTCCATCAAGTGCACTTGACCTTTGCATTCCCATATATATATACAGGAATGATCAAGTCAACATATGCTTATATAAGCTAATATGCGAAGTATGAAGGCCATAAATTATTGTGCGATGCATATTTTGAAAAACTGACCGTTGGATTAGATACTCTATTTATGCATGTCATGCATGCCAAAAATCACAGTGATCCAACGGTTGGTTTCTCAGAAATCTCACTGAGAAAAACTGACTGTTTCCGGCGTTCACAGTTTTTCATAGCTATATTTTGAAATTTTGACATTAGATCAAGATTTTTAGCATGCATGACATCCATAAGTATAGTATCTAATTCAACGGTCAGTTTTTCAAAATATGCATCATACAATTATCTATGGGCTTCATGCTTACATAACTTATGTAAGTATATGATGACTAGATCGGGACTCTATATATATATACACACATATTCCCCGTTGTGTCTATATTAATTTTTTCAGGATTTGTTGTATTGACATATCCACATCATGTCATATTTGTTCATAAATTACACCAAAAAGAGAAGTAAAACAAAAAAATTGAAGCCCCCTACCTGAATTAGTTGTTGAGCAGCCTGAACCTGTGATGAGGTACCTTTAATTTCTACTGTGATTTCATCAGGTAGGCCTCTACTCTCTTGCACAGTTAAAATGGCTCCACTACTACGGCGAATGTATGCAATATTAGCCCCTCCAATACCAATGATGTCCTCAGCATAAGATAGTGGTATTTGCATTGTCTGTGTAATCTGATTATACAAAGAAACAGGGAAAATAGTGATACAAGGGCTATAAAAGTGAAGTAGGATCAAGTCAAGATTTAGAAAGCAGAAAGTTTTTCTTTCTTTTTCCATTTTTTTGCCAGACTTACGTGCACACCACCTTTTGATGCCCACTCTCCACACTGAGCAAGGACAGTATTCCATGAAAAAGCCCAAAGACAGGCGTTAAAAAATGGAGAGCAAGAACACCGTTTTTTTTTTTTTTTCCCTCAAGAACAATAGAACGAATAGTAAAAGAGTTAAGGTCTAGCGTCATATGCTCAAATTATATGACTTGAAATCTTGCTGTGCTTCAATTGAAACTGAATTATGTTTTACACATTTTTATGTAGAATCAACTATCCCAGGAACAAGCCTCTTCCTATAGGGTTTAAGGTGCCAAACATCTAAATTTCTATTATTACTGGATTCAAAAGAAGATTCCAGTTTGGAACAAGACAACCAAATCTTAAAATATCCTCTAGGTAACAAGCGATTTTCTCTACAAGTATAAGTTACAGAACCTAGTTCCATAGGAGTGGAGCAGGTCAAACCCAAATTTTACTAGAATTTGGGGTCACTGCACCATAGGCTCAAACTGATGCTTTACAAATATCCATTATGATGTTTTTGTAGATGACAATTGGTTTTGTTAAGCATCTTGCAGAAGAGTAATCAAATTGTATAACCAAGAAAATAGAAGAGGTTGTTTAATATCCCTACCAATGTCTATGGCATTATTTTGCACTATACAGGGATATATTTGCCTTCAAAAACAAGAATGTGGTTTCTTAACTTAAACAGAGAAATTTGAAGTCAAAATGTGACATAATAAATAAATGTAAATTTTAAAACAACCAACCTGAGTAACAATAGGAGCACCGGCACGCCCAAGTCCTGAAGATCGCATTCCTGAAAGACCAGGATCTTGTCCATAGAGAGAAAGTCCAGAGTGTGGAATTTGTGACTCCAGGTGAGTATCACGATCAAGGAACAGCGACTCCCTTTTTGCAGAAAGAGAATAATCAGTGCCAATTCCACTTTGAGAACCAGTATGCAACGATTGCTTGTCAGCCCAGGTGTCCACCTGGCGTTCTTGTGAGATTGTTGGGTTGTGCTGAAAATGGACATGGCGATTTTCATACAAAATAGTGCCATAAAACTTAAATACTCAAACCTCAATAGAAAACAAACTCACATTCTTTTCAAAGAGAGGCAGAACACTATGATCAACCAAAAATTTCCTTAGGTGCCCCACCACCGCTTCTAGAGCTTTGAGAACTTTTAAGGCTTCTCCCTGCAACTCTACAATCCTTTCCTCTGAGGCTGCATAGTATGGTACTTCATCTAGCAAAACAAATGTTAAGTATCATGTGATACATTGTTTTCAGATGAAATAATAATTTTTAAAATAAACAGTGATGAAAAGATTAAACATGGAAATAACTGGCGCTTGCAAATATTTAGATATTAATTGAGCCCAGCAAAAGACAACCCAAATATCTTGGTTGCCATGAGAGGTGCCATTTCGAGGACATAAACACAATGGGACTGTTTGGCAAATCAGAAATTTGGTTCAGTCTGGTTCAGAACCAAATAATCTGTCTAGTTTTTATTCAGATAGATTATATCTGAACTGTTTTTATTTTATAACGTGTTTGTGTAAAATTAAGTTCTGTCCTAGTTCCTTTTTAGATGCTGTTTGGTTCAAATTATCTAATTCAAGTAGAAATCATGGAAATCGTGCTCAAGAGGGTTAAAGTGGATAAGTCACTGCCAAACAACAAAGGGCTTCAAATAAGACGAGGTAATCTAACCAAGAAAAAAAAATAAGACAAGGGGGAACTCATGTGATGCGCGCTTAATGAACTATCTGCTTCAAAACGCCATTGTAGAAGAGCTTCTCCAAACTTATTTCTTTTGCATATCACGTGATTTTTTCATTTTCACATCATATTGCTAGTTCTAGGATGTTCTCATACTAAATACTTGCTTTTAGGTGTATTTCCCTAAATTAAGGAGTTTGGATTAGGCGTCTGAAACTGGATCCAACACTCTGTTTTCTTCAACATTTGTTTTTTTTTTTTCCTGGTTTACATATGATGATATTATCGAAACCAAGCAAAAGCCAAACCAAACAACCACAACCACACATATATCCTCTGTTTTTTTATAAAATTTTTGCTTCTTTTTTTTTTTTTTTCTCATGCTTGTGAGTTCACAAAAACAGATAACCGCCAACAAATAACACAGAAAAAATCCAAGCTTTACTCGGAACCCAAGTTATCTTGAACAAAAATAGTCAAGAAATCAAAAGAAAAAATCAAGCTTTTTCTAGAACCCACAAGAAATCTAGAACCCTCAATCATCAACATATCAAACTTGAAAAAAAAATTCAAGAAAGGGAACTACTTTTGTTTCATGTTGAACATGAATACGTGTTATTTGGCCCTAATCATTAAGCTGATTTTACCCCATTTCTGTGTGAGGAGAGGTATAGGAGAAGTGATTCGTCTTCCCCAAGGCATGAAGAGAGAGATGCTTGTGAAGTGGAAAATCGTGTGAAGAGAGTTTGCTGGGAAAGACTCTCTGTGCAGTGTAGAAAGTTTGCGTGGAAGAAAATGCTCACTTTTTCAATAACAGAAATATGGTTTTCCTGAAAACCAGCAATACCCTTGGAACAAGAGTAACCGGATTTTGGCCCTCTTTTGGGACAATGTAAAACCTGACAAATACCTAATGGACGCTTACCAAACACGAGGACAAGTATTTGGGCCCATGTTATTGTGAAGCGAAGTCCCACATCGCTTAAGTATGAAAGTAATGTGCTGTATATAAGCGTGAGGGCACCCTCACCTCTTGAGCTAGCTTTTGGGGTTGAGTTCTACCAAAAACCGTGTAACAGTTATATCCAGAAAAACCGGTTCCATGGGTTCCTAAACAGCCCCAATAATTTCTCAAGTATCAAGGATAATATAGAAATGATACCAGGATGACTGAATTTGTTCATTCCCTAGGCTAAAGCTTCTCCAAATTTAAAAGATCAAAGGGAGTCTGATCATATATTGTTGGGGAACATTAATTTGACCAACTAGCTTCCTTTTATTTGGACAGAATTTGCACGTACTTCCATATCTCTTTTTGTCCTCTTTTGGGGTTTGGTCTTTGAAAAACGAAATAAGAAAATATACTTCCTATTTGAATTAAAAGATCACAATCTAATCCTTTAACTGATATAGAGAGTTTGTCATCAGAATTAGTATAAATTCAGTAATAAACAGAATAGATGTAAACACGAAAACCTTATGCAAACTTGCATAAGATGCACCTTATAATAGCATGCCTATAAATAAATAATTAATATATATATATATATATACACACACACACACACATACACTAGTAAAAAAAGCTAGTTAAAAAAGCTCGTGATGAAAAAACATCATAAAATATTCATTTTTAAGGCATCTATCATCAAATAAAACATATACAACACTAAAAAATCTACCAACATATTGGTTACACATGTACAAATGTTTTTATGTATCTCATCAAATCTATGTATTCTCTATGTACCTTCAGTATCTTGTAGTACAGTAGATGAATTAAAGAAGATAAAAATAATATAAAATAAAAAGTACGCAATTCTATCCGAGTACAACTATAGATCCAAGGTACTATAGATTATATATGTGTGTGTGAAAGAACAAAGAGATAAGAGAGTAAGTATATAAGATATATAAGAAAATGTGTAACCTTCTTCCTCCGAGTATAGTTCTTATATAGACATGAAAGGGTGTGTATGGTGACTGCTTGGTGGCTGAGCAAACAACCACCACAAAATTATGAAAGGATGCGTTGGTTAAACATAAAAGAATTAACTAATACTTTGAAAGGATGCATTGGTTCGATATAAAAGAATTATGAAAAGGTATTTTGGAGAGCCATGAATTTGAAATTCATGTTAACCAACGGTAGTGGAATATTTTGATATGTTTAATTAAATAAACGTATATAAAATATAGAATTTCCTTTTACTTTTACATAGTAGTATGATATATACAAGGAGTCTACTATAAGGTGCACCTTACGCAAAGCTACAGCGCAACCACTGTGTAGACTTGACATCACAACTACACGGTGATCAAACAATGAGTACAAGCCCATCCAAACCAATACTTAAACAAAATCTTGAAGAAAAGGCAAAGTCAGATCGTGGGTTGGAAAAACCACAACTAGCTCAAGATATTCTTCTGGAAGAGATCAAAGTTGTAGTAAAAGAGGGCACTTTACCACTTGAAGATCTCAAAGTCAAATTTTTTTCCTATTTTTGCAGCCATGAATATTTAAAAGGTGAAAGAAACAAATGTTGTCAATGCTTCAGCAATCAGGGTTCGAAGTCTCGGGTGATTCCGAGATGACTCGGACGAGTCAACCAGGTATCGGACGAAGCCTGGACGAGATTTCGTCCCGAGTTGAAGTTCACGGCGAGTATATGGAATCTCGTGCATCTTGTCCGATATCTCGGCATCTCGTCTCGTCTCGGCAGAGATATCGGACGAGATGCACGAGTCTATACCAATTGAACAGAAAATATAAGTTTTGAAATTAAAGAAAGCTGCAAACATAAGAGATTCCAGGAGAGATGACCTGCGCAGGCTTTAGGAAAAAATTGTCACGGGTTACCTGCAAGCTTTTTGCATAAATTAATGGGTACCGAGAGTCCGAGACGAGTTCCTTAGTTCCTCTTCCTCTTCATCTTCATCTGAGAACAAGTGAGTACCGATGGCAACTCAAAAACCCCCCCCCCTTTTTTTTTCTGAGACTGCAGACAACCTTCTGGCTAGTTGGACTGTTGGAGGTTTTCGTGGCTGCTTAGAGGTCTTCGTGGCTGTTGCCGGCGTGTTGGAGGTCTTCCGGAGAGGCTGCCGCTGCTCTCTGCTGCCGCTGGTTCTCTCGAAAGTTCGAAACTTCCCAGTCCAGTTCTCAAAGAGTCAAACTAATCCGTTTGATTTATAAATATCTTTCTTTTATATTATATTTTAAAAGGGCTTGATTTTATGTTATAAAAAAATAACTTTCTTTTATATTTTAAATACGGTAAGGTTTTACAACCAAGACCAAGACCAGCTTTTATAATTTAAATAACTTGATATTTTAAATAACTTGCCATAAAAATTAATTTTAAAATTTATAATTTTATTTTTGAACTAAATATATTATTATATTATTGTTTAATTTCCTTTTACCACTTTTTTTTACCATTCTTTCTACCATTTATTTTCAAATCACCAATGTCGGTTTAATATTTTGAGAAATCGACCATTGGATTAGATACTCTTCTTATACAAGTCATACATGCCAAAAATCACATTGATCCAACGGTCAGATTTTAAAATATCTTACTGTAAAAAGCTGCAATATTTCTAATTATAATAATTTTTCACAATGACAAAATTCAAAAACCAACCTTTGGATCACTGTGATTTTTTGTATACATGATATACATTACAATAGTATCTAATCCAACGGTTGGTTTCTCAAAATATTAAATTAATACTGGTGTTTTAAAAATGGATGATATAAATAATGGTAAAACAAATAGTAATGGTAAAACAAATAGTAAGGGAAACACAACCCTTTACATAAATAGGCCTAAAGTTATTTTTTTTTTTAAATAATATAATTATTTTATACCATTAATCCCAAAGTTTTTTAACATAACAAATAGGCTTATGAATTTTGAAATCTTAGGGACCTTACAGTATAAAATTGAATCTCATGATATATATATATTTTGGGCTACATACTTATAATTTATAAGTTAAAAGTGCCAAACATAATTTTTTTATACCACTAGGCCCAAGATTTATTTAATTTTTTATTCAAAAATTATATGTACACTAGGTAATTTTTTATTTTTTATTACTTATAATATATGTATTTCAATGCTACAATAGTGCGCTAGCGCCTTTTTTTATATTTTAAGTCATATCATGCACTCTAAGCCATTTATTTTGCTTGTTTAATGGTTCCAATTTGATTGCCTGATTTTTTCTGATTTTTCTATGATTTTTTAAAAAAAATTTGAACATTATTTCAAGCCTAAAGTTGCATCTCGCCCGAGACGAGACAAGTCGTCCGCGACCGCAACGTCCGTGACACGACGACGACCGCGACCGCGACTTTGAACCATGTCAGCGATAGTGTCAACGTTTACTAAGCTTCCATAAGAGGAAACAACCGTTGCTTCTCCATTAATTGGTTCAACCTTTAATTTCATCATCCTGATAAATTCAATGGTCTAATTGAGATAAAGAAGTTGTGAATATCGTCACTATTGCTTCCAACAAAAAAGATAAAAGGGTCTTGAGGCCAGACTTATTATCTCGCTAAAGACACAATTAGAGAATTTGGGGATTCTTATACTCCAACAATTCAAAACTCGAGGTCGAGTTTTCTCCCACCAAGGGAGAATGATGGAGGACTCAAAAAGATTAGGAAATTGGTTTAAATTCAAGATAGCATCTATTTGAGAACTTTCTCAATTGAGTTTAGTTAGGATCAAGTTTGATTCTATTTTTCTTTAAGGTCCTGTGCTGTTTATTTAAGTTTTATGGAGTCAATGGTATGGTTGTTATTTTCATATAGAGTCGTAGTTGCTATTTTGTTAGTTGCTATTTCTTATTGGAGTCCCAGTTGCTAATCTCTTATTGGAATCCTAGCTCTATATATAGGCTTGTAAGTCTCTCTTTTTAAGAATGAATACTGAATAAGAATTAGAGAATTTTCCAGCAGCTATTGGAGCTATTGAGAGTTGTGTGATGCAATCCAAACCAGGGTGCAATGCCTAAGGGATGTTGGGTGTGAGGTCTAAGGGTTCTAGGAGTGATTCCTAGATTTTTTTTCTTCTCTTTTCTTTTCTCTTCTCCTTCTATTTATCTACTGCTGTGCTGCTGTATTTTCTGTATATTCTCCCACAAAACTTTATTTCAAGCCCTTTAACCCTTCAAACCCTACCTTTCCATAACCACAACCCTTCACCAACCTTTAGACCTTAACCCTAGCAGTCAAAGCCCTAAAATAATTGATTTGATGACCATAAACCTTGCTGTTCAGAATTTCCAACAGGCATTCCCTTTATTTCAAGCCATTGTCTTGCACTAAACAGTACCCTATTCCAACCTTAACCCATCTACAAAGCCTACTACTACCCTCAATCTTGATATCTTCCCTAAATGTTCTACATCAGTGCACCTTATATATATATATATATATATATATATATATATAGAAATGATCTTATAAGCACATGCTGACTTTCGCGAAAGTCAGCATAAAGCTCATGGGTGATTGTGTGATGCATATTTTGAAAAACTAACCGTTGAATTAGATACTATGTATATGTATGTAAGGCATGCCAAAAATCACAGTGATCCAACAGTCGGTTTCTCAAATATCTCACTGAGAAAAACTGACAGTTTTCAGCTGTCAAAATTTTTCACAATCTGTATTTTGAGATGCCTACATCGGATCACTGTGATTTTTGGCAGACGTGACATTCATAACAACGGTATCTAATCCAACGGTCGGTTCTTCAAAATATGCATCCCACAATTTCCTATGAACTTCATGCTGACTTTCGCGAAAGTCAGCAAATGCTTACTAGATCGGGACTCTATATATATATAATCAGAGTCAATTACAAGGTGCACCTTATGCACTGTTGCATAAGGTGGCCTGAATAGGGCCAATTGCAAAACAGATTTTGAAAACTGATCATTAGTTTAGATTTACATGTCATGCTTGCCAAAAATCATAGTGATCCAACCATCGATTTCTGGAAAATGTCACTATGAAAACCGAGTTTTTTTAAAATTAAAATGTAACCAAATTTTCTCCGTTGGTTTTTTCAAAAACCAGATGTTGGATAATTGCGATTTTGGCATGCATGACATACATAAGAAGGGTATCAAATCCAACAATCAATTTTTCAAAATCTATTATGCAATTGATTCTAAACGGGTCACCTTATGCAACTTTGCATAAGGCGCATCTTATAATAGACTCCCTGCATATATAATATGATAAACATTTACTCCCTCCGTCCCAATTCAATTGCATACTTTGAAAAAACACATTTTAAGAAAGCGTAATGATTGCACTTTCCATGTCATCCTTAAATTCTTTTTCCAAATTTACCCCCTTCTCCAACTCCTATCAATAAAGTAAATGGCTCAAAAAAAGTTGTAATTTGTAAATATATATACAAGGTATTATTGGAAATTTAATAATATTCATCTTTGGTCTTCATTGTGCTCAATTATTTTAGAATGAAAAAAAGAAAAAGGAAAGATGCGCAGCTAAAATGGAATGGAGTATTTTTTTTATTAATCATTAAAAAATTTCTAGCTATAACTTATAATAAAATAATCATGCAAGCATCCCTAAAAGGCTATGAAACAAATACAAACAACAAAACAAACTACAACATGATGATTGTATAAGCACCACCCCACCTCTGCTAAATTATAATTAAAACACAACTAAAACCAAAGTCTACACCAGCCTAGTGCATCTGAAACCTTTAAGGAAAGGTGGTGCTTTGCTGATTTATATATATATATATATATATATATATATATATATATATATATATAGAGAGAGAGAGAGAGAGAGAGAGAGATTTTATGCATTATAAGATTGGTAAAAGTAAACAGAACCCAAGTGTAAGATTGCAGGAAATGCATAATGCGAATATTCTAAAATGACTAATTCATAACATTATGAAACATTTAAAGCATACCTCCTGACAGAACCCGCACAGAGGCACCAGTGCCCTCCTGTATTGACTTGATTAAAGAGCCTTGCTTTCCGATTAAATTAATGGCTTGAGTGGACGCCACCAATAACCGGATTGAACAATATGCAGCTCCAGATGCTTTACCCTCACCCTCACTCTCAGATAATCCAGTGACACGTTTGAATATTCTAATTACCGCATCCATTGCAGGGGAAATTGGTGCCTCTGGTTCTTCCTTTCCAGATATCAGGACCTAAAAGAAAATCAAATTAGAAAGAGTTGAGCAGAAAATAAAAGTATAGTCAGAATTACAATGCAAAGCCCAATTGGGTTAAAAACAAAAAAGTAGAGATCAAAAGTTGACACCAAAATGATTGAACTGTAGAACAAACTTCACTTCTCTTTTGTTATCCATCCACTTGGTAAAAGTAACAACTATGAGATTGCAAACATAACGGCTTATAATTTTTATTTTTGAGCAAAGTTCACCCAAAAAGCCTAGCAAAATAGAAGCACCTGAAGTGCTTAAGCATAAAGTTACTCACGTCCAATGTCATAAAAGCACTTAAAAAGCACATCCTTTTTAAGCAAAGCAATTTCAGGAAAGCAGCTAAAAACCTAAAATATAAATGAACAGATGATTTTAAAATTTTAAAAATTACAAGAATTTAAATAGAACTAAGCACTTACCAAGTTATCAAGTAGTTCTATATAAACATTTTACATGCTATGAAGTTACAGTAACACTAAATTTTTCAAGAAATAATGAAACTACTGTCTTTTTTTTTTTTTTTGGATAAGCAACAATTTTATTAAAAGAAAGAAAGAGGACAAGGCGTTCTACAAAACAAAACAGAAAGACAAAGACCAAGAAAAAGCCAAGAAGAGAAAAAACTCAATGATTACAAATAGCCACCCAATTACCCCTACTAAAAAACAAAGGAACACCCTTGAATTCTCTATTTACCGACACCCACAAAGAAGTCGAGAAACTAACTCTATCTCACAAACTATCAGTAGCTACTGATTTATCCTCAAAGATTCTAGCATTTCTCTCGAACCATATCACATAAAGAATGAAACTAAGATCACAACATTTGACAGAAAGCATTTACTTTTCATCATAAATTTTTCAAGCGAAACATTAAAGAAACAACCAATTATAAGGCAAAAGAACAAGTGTGCAAATTCGTGACAAGCATGCATTAACTTTGAGAGATCATATACAGTTGGCAGCAGTAACTCGGTAATTAGTGATGATGGTTTTGGATGGCAGTGGATGCCATGCAGGTGGTGGGGTAGAGGCAACCGAATTTGCACATGGAATTTATAATAGAAATGAGCCCTAGTGACAATGGTAGAGGTTTTGGTGTCATCCTCTTGATAGTGGTTCTGTGGTGACCGTACCAGCTGTGACAACAGGAAGAATGGAGATTGTGGTGATGTGGTGGTAGCAGCGGCGGTAGTATGTAGTGACGTGATAGCAATGGAGTGCCGGGGAAGCTTGGTTGCTCAGGAGAGGGGGATTATCAATCAGACTTTATTAAAATTTCTATCAAAAATGTTAATATATATATATATATATATATATATATATATATATATATATATATAGTTTTATAACTTATGATTCTATTCGGTTTTACTAAAATTACCTGTATGCTCACCAATAAATTATTAAGAATTAAAGGGTATCATCTCTAATACTTTGAGCTGGCTACTAAAGTTCATGCTTTTTCTAACAGAAGAACTTCTCAGGAGTTTACCTATCTTTAATATGAGTTTCAAAGTTACATTATAACATCCATAAGATACAAATTAGTGCTTTGCACTCCCCAATAAGTCTCCACTCTGAGAAAATACCTTTAAGAGGAACAACTGTGAGCAGTCTTGTGAGATTTCCACGCCGCGGGGGGGGTTGAATGATATTATTAGCTAAAATAGTATTAACCAAATTCAGAGACAATTACCCGAGGAAATAGAAAAGGCAGAAGCTTCCAGATCACAGATCAATTAAGTAGATCCAATTTAACGGATCATAAATGATCCGCAATCAGGACATGATCCATCCCTAAGGTATAGCTAGTGTTTATGGTAACTCTGGTTTAAATCTTAATAAAACTGATATACAGGGATGATATAATTATTTGACAATTTTATTCCATTACTTAAAATAGTTGTTATATTATTTGACAATTTTTACCATTTTGAACAGCACTAACAAAGTGATAGCCAGGCAGAAGTATGCTGTGAAAACCAAAACGACAAAAAGACCGACAAAACTGCAGACCTAATCGCGTCTTCCACAAACTTATACACCACTTCTCCCAAAAACCCATTAAAACCCATGCACATATATATTATCAGTATCACTGTGCATGTAATAGGCTTCATTTCATGATGAGAAAAATGTTGGGGGAAAAGACAAGAATTTAACATATTGAAACTAAAATTTATGGTTTAGGACCCTGAGGAAACACTGACATTCACTGAACTGAGCCTGATTCATCTATTCCGCTTATCAGAGTTAAGTGTCCACTCCGCTTATCATGTTTTTGGACCACAAAAACGTGAAACATAAAATGAAAACTTTATTTTCTGTTCTTTGAAATCAGAGTTCTTCAATTTCTCAAACCAAACAGAATTCATAAAAAGAAAAAAATGATCCTCCTTCTGGTTGCTGAGAAAACTGAGATAGAAAAATATTAAGATTCTTGCATCTCACTTATACGTTGTTTCGGTTTCCATAAACAGAGTATCTCAACTAAACTAACCTAAATATTTGTATTAGACTCAATCAAGTGTACATTTTCAATCAAGTGGACATTTTTGTTTTCTCAGGACCCAAACACGGTAAACCCTAAGATTCAACACTTCAGTTTCTTTCATTTTCAGACACTTTCTCAACAACCAAACACATGCAAAGAAAACCAAAAAGAGCAAAAACCCTACAATTAACCACAGAGAAACACTCACAATACGGTCAGGAATGCCGACGGGGCCGTCGAGAACTCGAATGCGTGCACGAGTCTCCTCGCACATCTTCTTAATAAGATCACCCTTACGGCCAATAATGCTGCCGACCTTGAGAACCGGCACAATGAGCCGGAACACGCAATTCCCAGGCCATCCCGGCCACCTCTTTTCAGGGGGCGTAGCCGCTGCCGGAGCAGCCTTTTCAACCACCGGAGCTGCCTCGGATTGAAGAGTAGATGGCACGGACTCGGTAGTGGAAGAAGTAACTGTGGTGGTGGCGGCGGTGTCGGTTGTCGTTGTTTGTAGGTCAGATACCGGCACTGGCTCTGAGCCGTTCTCGGTGGGCGCGGTAGCAGCAGACGTAGTAGCCATGAGAGAGAGAGGGGGTTTGTGTAAGGTCGAGGAGAGCAGAGAGAGAGAGACGGTGAGGGATATGGGACCAAATGTGAGTGAGTTTTACAGCAGAGAAAAAATGCTAGGGCTGGATACTACGTAAGATCGTAAATACGGGAGCCAGTAGCCTGATGGAAGCCACGTGCACCGCTCGTGCATAAATTTATCCTTTTTTTTTTTTTTTTCAATTATCTACCCATAAGAGCATCTTCATTGCAAAAACCAAATTCGATGTGCCAAAACCAAATTTGGCACCCCAAATGGCACTTGTTAATGCCAAATTCTAATTATAACACCAAGTTGCTCCAATGCATAAGTGCCAAATTTTGGCACTTTCCATCTATTTGACATATTTACCCTCATGCTCCAACTAACTTCCAACTACTTTTCAAAAGTTATTTACAAAAACATAATAATACTTTTTAGGGAAAAATACACTTTGCACCCCTGTACTTTAGTCTAAAAACACTTTGCACTCCTGCACTTTAAAAGTGAACAATCAGCCCCCCTGTACTTTCAAACTTTTACAGTTTGCACCCTTCTGTTAGTAGGCCGTCTATATATTTAACGGAAAAGTCGTTAGGTGACTTTTTTTTGTATGTGAAATGACTTAAATGCCCTTATTTTAATTTAATACAATAAATTACCAAGTGGGTGAAGCATTTAGGTTTGACCCGACCCAAAAAAAGAAAACGAAAAGACAACTCGCTTTTTCCAGTCAAAAACTTCCCCCCTTTCTTTCTCATTTCCTCCCCTCTTATATCTCTCCCTGTTCCTCCCAACTTCTTCACTAAACAAAAGCGCTCTACTTTTCCCTTACCTACATATCTTTATATTCTCTCTCTCCTCTGCTTTAAAACTCCTCCTCTTTGTTCCCCACAAGCCCAATTCCCTTGAATATTTCAAGATACTATATAAATCTTTCTCCTTCAATTCTACTTGTAATCTCAATACCCAATTCAATTCCACTTGTAATCTCAATACCCAATTCAATTCCATGCATGAATTGGGCAATTCCTTCACAATTTTGATCATTGCTGCAATACCCTTAATTTCCCAGCCTTGAATTTGTAATGTTTCTAGCTACTTGACTTGATTTGACATTCAAATCATTTCATTTAGCTAAAAATTAGTTCATTATAATTCCTTTTTTATTTTTGGTGGAGTTACAAAATGGAGAAGAGTAAGGAATGGGAGCAACAGACGCTCATCAATGAGCTAACACGGGGGAGGGAACTATCAAAGCAGCTTAAGAACCATCTTAACCCTTCATCATCCCACGAAACCCGCAAATTCTTAGTTGAGAAGATACTTTCTTCTTATGAGAAAGCACTTTCAATGCTAAAATGGGGTCATGGTTTTGTTGGAGATTAGCCTCGGCAGCCTACTACTGCTGCTGGCGTCACGGTCATCCCTCACCGGAAGTAGCCCAAAATAAATACCCATGATGGTTTAGTGAAACCCACTTCATTGAAATCTCCTACAAATAAACAATGAAACAATTGAGGAAATTTTAGGGGGAAAAAAACAAAAAAACTCATTTTGGATTAATTGAAATTCAGTTCTTAAAATTTCCTCAAAGATCCCATGACAGAACCGGATTATAATTCATTAAGATCTTCTGGAAATACCAATTACCAAGTAATATATATATATATATATCAAATTATGAAAAGATCGATTCTTTTCCAGTCATCAGGAGCAGACTTAAATGCTTGATCAAAGTAACTCTGAGCTTGAGTAGCATCTTGTGTGTCTTCCAAATCAGATCTCCATAGAGAGATAGCACATTCCCATCATTTGATTTTGCTAAAATTGCTCTTCCATAATACTCCTCTGCTTTAACAACATCACCTCTTACCTGAATTCATTCATCAACATCAATGAGATCCCAAGAACCCAAAAAAAAAAAAAAAAAAAAAAACTAAATCAAGATAATTTCTTGAGAGAGAGAGAGAGAGTTTGTGTATACCTCTTTCAAGAATCTCGCATAATTTCTTAGAAACAAAGCATTCTCAGGATATGCATTGATCACCTTATGATAATACCCATCCTCGCTCTTATTTCCAATCCCAATTTCAATATCCGGATCTTCCATCTTCATGCCACCTCCGCTGCCGCCGCCCGCAAACCTTTCATCTACCCCAGTCACCATTGATTCATCCAAACCAGAGCTTGAGAACAGTTTCCTAAACGACGTCGTCATACCCATCTCTTCCTCTTTATCTTCTTCGTTTTTTGGGTCTTCAATCACAATCGAAGAACTGATTAGGTGGTCTGTCATAGCTTCCCAGCTACCAGGAGAACTGATAGCTGTCGAGGTTGCCGGAGTGAAGTGCGCCTACGCCTGCGCCGTCGAGTTTGACGAAGGGAGGATCCCGTTCGCATGCGCCGTGGGTGGAAATGGCCGGAGATGCTGTGTATGGCGACCACTATCTCGAATTTGGGATAGGGCACCGAAGACATTAGGGGTATATCAGTAACCCGACAACCCGATCCAGATTTGTGCTTGGTTATACATTGAATTTACAAAGGGTAAATTCGTAATCTAATCACCTTTTTAAACGCCGTAAACCCCTATGCGAAAATTTGAAAGTACAGGGGGCTGATTGTTCACTTTTAAAGTGCAGGGGTGCAAAGTGTTTTTGGGCTAAACTACAGGGGTGCAAAGTGTATTTTCCCCTACTTTTTATTTCTCGTAATGAAAAAAATTCATATTTTAAAATAATTAATTATTTTTTTATCTTAATTTAATAATTTAATATTTGAAATTTTTATTTTCGCATAAAATTAGATAAAATACTACTATTCTAATTATAATTTATCATTGATTAATTTTAATTGAAGGAATTTTATTACCCACAAAATTTAAATTAGTGCCACCTGCAGTTAAAATTTTGATTTTAATCTTGTAGAGCCACTTGCAGTAAAATTTTTGAAAAATTGACTGTTGGATTAGATACTCCTGTAATTTATGTCATGTCTGCCAAAAATCACAATAATCTAACGGTTAGTTTTTAAAAAATGTAATTTTGAAAAATTGTGACTTTTTTGTTATTACAAATGTTATCATTTTTTAGCAGTTAGTTTTCTCATAAACCAACCGTTGGATCACTATGATTTTTGGCAGGCGTGACATACATTATAGGGGTATCTAATCCAATGGTCAGTTTTCCAAAATTTACACTGCAAGTAGCTCTACAAGAGAGCAATGACATTCCCATCACCATTCTCTCATCTACCACATCTACCATTATCCAATCAAACTCTATAAATATCACCCTTAGCTTCTCATCACTCACACAATCTCCATCTCTCCACATTTCTACTTCTCTATCATCAATTCTCATCACACCCTTATTTACAATACGATGAGCAACGACATTTTTAATTCAGTCCTACAAGACGAGTTTGGGCAATCTGATTCTGATGATAATCAATGGAGAAGAACATTTGTGCGTATATGTGCAAAATATCACAATTTCAACAATGAAGAAAGTATTCATGGCAGTTCTTCAAGTGGTCGACGTCGAATCCATCATGATAGAGCAGTGGGCAACCAACAACTATTCAATGTTTATTTTGCTGAAAATCCTGTCTATCCAGACAACTTATTCAGAAGACCTTTTCGTATGCATCGTTCGTTGTTTCTTCGGATTTTAAATGATATTCAAAATTATGACAATTATTTTATATAAAGAATGGATGCCCTCGGCATTCCTAGTCGTAGCAGTTTGCAGAAAATGACCACAGCTTTACGGATGCTCGCATATGGAGTTGTTACTGATGCCGTAGACGAATACATAAGAATAGGCGAGACCACTATAACGGAGTCATTACAAAGATTTTGTGCTACGATTATTGTAGTGTATGGCTCACATTATTTGAGATATCCAAATGAAACTGACATTGCAAGACTCTTGTGTAAGGGGGAGGAACGTGGATTTCCAGGAATGTTGGGAAGTATAGATTGCATGCACTGGGTGTAGAAGAATTGTCCAGTTGCGTTGCATGGATCCTACACATGCCATGTACATAAGCCGACCATTGTGCTCGAGGTAGTGGCCTCCCACGACTTGTGGATATGGCACGCATTTTTTGGTATGCCTAGTTTTCACAACGATATAAACGTTCTTCACCATTCCCCTTTATTTTCAGGTATTATAGAAGGACGTGCACCACTTGCCAATTTTATCATTAATAACCACCGGTACAACATGGGATATTATCTTGCTAATGGCATTTATCCTGAGTGGGCAACCATCGTCCAATCAATTTCTTATGCTCATAAAGATAATAAAAGGCACTTTAATAGAATGCAAGAATCATAAAGAAAAGACGTGGAAAGGGCATTTGGTTTTCTTTAAGCTCGTTTTGCAATTGTTCGTGGACCGGCACGGTCTTGGTCTCATGATGATCTTCACAACATTATGAAGACCTGTATTATATTGCACAACATGATTGTAGAATATGAGCGAGATGAGTCCCTTGATTTTGAATATGACATACCAGCACAATTTGCAGGACCATCATCTGAAATATCAAGGGAAAGGACACCACACTTCAACGAACTTCTGTCTTGCCATCATATGATTCTGTCTTCTAGAATGCATCATATGCTTCAGAATGATTTGATTAAACACTTATGGGCTCGTCGTAGTAGCAAGTCATAAATATGCAAGCTTTTGTTGTTTGGAATGTACCAAATGCGTATTTTTCTATTCTATTGCACACTATGTTATTGTATGAATTTTAAGTTTATGAATGCATATTTAAAGTTATATTTCATTTAAACAATTAAAAAATTAAACAGACATCCACCCATTACATTGATATAAGCATTTGTAATAAAATTAAGAAGAATGCGGTTTATAACATAACTTTTCATTAGAGCAAGCTGTCTCACAAACACTTCATCTTTAAGCATATTCCAGTAAAGCTTTGTTTGATCATCCATACCATCCAAATTCATTGTCATAATTTCTCTCTCCTCCCTTTTTTTTGCTGTCTCGTTCATTTCATTCTCGTTTATATTCTTTTTCTTCTGGTTTATATTCGCATCCTCAAGGGCCTTTATTCTCCTTTCTTGCATTTGTATCTTCCCAGTATCAAGTGATAATGATTATTTGTTAAAGTCCTCCATCAAGTTACAAAAATGATTTTAATGCTAGTTAATTTGGACTTCCCCTTTTTCAGTTTTTTAGCTGAAATTTCGTCTTTTTGGGCGCTTTCTAGGTGAGGAAACTCTTTTCTCAGCATCTTAATCAAAATCAAGAGAAATAGCTGTGCCAAGAATTGGGGAAATAAGTGGGGATTGATTGTTCGAATTAGTATCAGTTTGAGTGAGAGGAATATTGCTCGCAATGCTCACATCTACCCACTTAATGGTATTTTCCAAAATTTTCCAACAATGGTCCAAATTAAATTGTTTGCCTTCGACTTCTGCACACAGTTCTTTTGTTCTATTATACTACAAATAATAAAAAATAAAAAATATTAAAAATAAACAAACAAACAAACAATTACAATATTGAAAAAAAAATGCTCATTAAAAATTAATACCATGTCGGGTATGTTCTCCCCACTTTTGTATGCATTTTGTATCTGTGTAAAGTGCCCATGAAATTTGGAGCATGGATGCTTTATGTTAAGCCAACGCGAACTCAAAGAAACTTGGAACCGCAACCCATTGTTTTCGATGAGGTCGCAATAAGTAGCAAAAATACGCTTCCAAAAATCAGAGGCCGGTTGGTTGGTGCCTACAATAGGGTCTTGAGATATACATAAATATGATTTACAAAGTGCAACATCTTCAGCTTTAGTCCAATTTTTGCCCCGAATTGTATGTCAAGGTTCACCCATTGTGAATGCTGCTCCCTATTCTTCAAAAACGACTTGTATGAGCTTTGTTTGTTTCAGCGATGAATATGTAGAGTGTTTGATGAGTCCCTCTCTTCTATACGTATTTATCTTTGCCTGCCCAATTAATATATATATATATATATATATATATATATTTAATTTCAAATAAGTAGTATATATATTTTTAATTTCAATTTTGTGTCTCTCATGATTTTATAAACATATTTTAAAAAAAAAAATGGATTGATTAAAAAGATGGATTTGAGGAATCTGTTCCTCTCAAAATATCTTTCCTTTTTCTTCTTCCCCATCTCTCTTTCTTACTTCCCATCCGTCTGCATCCATCTCCTCTCTGCCAATTCGGTCTTATTCTTTCCTATCTGACTGCAACCACCATTGCCTCTCCTCTCCGCAACCCTCTCCTCTCTACAACCCCTACCGCGAATCTCTGCAACCCTAAGGGTATCACCGAATCTCTGCAACACTCTCCTCTCTGAACCCTCATCATCGAATCTCTACAACCCTCTCACTCATCACCTCTCTCACTCTCTGCAAACCCTAGGTATAGCAGGGAATCTCTCTGCACCCATATCTCACCCACTCACCGAATTATTTTGAGGATCAACGTCTGAGATTAGGGTTTGGGATGGAGGGGTTTGATCGGACAGTAAAGAAGGGATCAAGGGTTTCATCGGACGGTATTGAAGAGGCTGCGTGGCATAGATCATGGGGACTGCTGCCAATGCAAAGCCATATTGCTTCTGTTTGTTTCTCAAGAAAGTTATTTCTCGGATTCGCATAAACCCGTGAGTACAAATTCATTCCATTGTTTCGATTGATTTGTTGTGTGAATGATTTGGTTTCCATTAAATGATAATTGTTCATGTTGCTGTGTTAATTAAAATGTAATCATTTGTGAGATTTTTTTTTCTTGAATTTTCTTGGCTGCCAAACACATTCCTTTGGGGGTATTTTATCATTTTGGAAGTTAGGGGTAGTTGGAGTGGTGGGAAAGCTGATGTGGCTCAAATGGCCCAAATGGCAGCTGTCATTCCAAATCCTAAATTTGGCAGCTTGGGCTGCCAAAGCCAAATTTGCCATGAGCAATGGCAGCTGCATTGGAGCAGCTGTTTTGGGTAGGGGTGAAAAAAAACCAGCCAAACCGCTGAACCGGCCCAAACCAGCCGTTTAATATGGTTTGGCCCAGTTTTAAATTTACAATGGTCGTCGTTTTGATACATATATATATACTGAGTTTAGTCGATTAAGCCCTAGCCCCCAATTTCCTCACTCGACACTCGCTCACTCGAAGGCTTCGACGCTCCCGGCCTCCCGCCTCCCGCCTCCATCCCCTCGAGTCCTCGACCAGTCGACCTTCAGAGCTCAGTCCATCGTCACCAAAGTTGTCCAGGCTCGCCGGCGTTGTCCAGGCTCACCGGCGGTAAGTAGCTCCTCTCCTCCTCCACGGCTCCACCTATAAAACCCTAGCTCCACCTGTAAAACCCTAGAGACCCAAGCGATGTTGAGGATTTACCATCTCTAACACTCTATTTCTATTTCTCTCTCTCTTTCCCCCAGTCAGCAGCCACCGACAGTGATTCACCGTTCTTCTGCACCATGAGCTCCGGCAGCGATGTCGAGGTGAGTTTTTTTATTTTTTATTTCTATTTCCTCGGCGATGTTGAGGGAGCGCTTAATAATTAGCTCCACAGATATATTCATTTCTAGGTTTTGGATGTTTGTGAATGGTTTGATTTGAGGGCCTGGTTGTCTTCTACCCATTTGAAATAGATGCGATTTTTTCACTCCTCTTATAGATGAGCTTCTCATTCGGATTTTTGGAGCAACTATTAATTGCTCTTGCATTTCCGTTTGTTAGTTATCTCAGAATTTACTGAGGTCTATTTGAATGCACAATGCAAACACCGCTGTGGCTCCCAACTCATGTCAATTTTGTTTTTAACTGCTCCTTTGTGATCGTGAATTGCAAGATTAAATTGATTCCCATGACAATAATATATATGAAGAATTGTTTACAAGGTATCATCAGCCAAAGAATATTGTTTACTTGTTGAACACATTATTTGAATATGATATGTTACCAGTCACATGACTTAAGAAAATGAACGATAGGGTGCTACATATTTTTCAGGTAGACTGCTTTTTATTTGTCCGTCTGACTATGTTGGTAGTTGGTAAGAGTCATTTTTCGATGATAAATACATTAGGGAAATCCTTGGTCATTGTCCCGACGACCAGTCATTAAAACTATGTAAACATATTTGCGCAAAATGTTCTGATTGCCTTCAGTGCACAATTTTCTCTTAGTTTTGAAGTATTGCTAATAATGGTACGTAGTGTTGCTAGAATGGTACTTTCCTGTTGGCTAGCTAAAAAATATTTCTAGGTTTTAAATTGTAATTGTTGTAACCAATTAAATGATATTCTTCTTTCATTAAAAAATACCAAAAAACACACATTAACTGTTGGTGTGCTCATAGGATTGGGTAAAAAATACCGTTGGATGAGGTTGTATATCATTAACTGTAATTGGTATGTTATGTATTGTGGGCAATTGTATATTTAATTTGTTGTTTATACATGTCTTTTTCCCTTTGTAGATGGTGGGTGATGCAACTCCTACTGACCAACCAACCATTACTAATGCGGGTACCTTGCCACCAAGGCCAAATGGAAAAAGCGTGATGGTAAAAAACGGTCAGAGGTTTGGAATCACTTTACCATTATGGAAACAAAACAAGGAGAATCTCCTAAGTGTGCATGCAATTATTGTAAAAAAAAAATATGCGTATGATTCTACCAAGATTGGGACTAGTTCTTTGTGGACACATCTTAATACTCAATGTAAAAGGAATCCTCATAGATCACAAGATAAGACCTAAACAACCTTGGCTTTTAAGCCAAAGAAAGAGGAGGAGGGGGGTTTTGACCAACTTGTGTCTTGGTCTTTTAGTCAAGAATCGTGTAGAAGGGCTCTTGCGGAAATGATAATAATTGATGAGTTGCCCTTTAGACACGTGGAGAATGAGGGGTTTAAACGTTTTATGCGCGTGTCTCAACCAAGGTTTAAAATCCCTTCTCGAGTCATGATTGCAAAAGACTGTTTAAACATCTTTGTTGAGGAGAAGAAAACCTTAAAGAGTGTTTTAAAAACCCAACGAGTTTGTCTTACAACTGACACGTGGACGTCTGTGCAAAACTTGAATTATATGTGTCTTACTGCCCATTACATTGATAGTGCATGGAAACTTCAAAAAAAAATTCTCAACTTTTGTTTGGTTCCAAATCACAAAGGTGAGACACTAGGCAAGGTTGTTGAGATGTGTTTGTTAGATTGGGGAATAGATAAGATTCTCACAGTCATAGTGGATAATGCAAGTTCTAACAATCTTTGCATTGGACACTTGAAGAGGAAGACTAAGAATAGAAGGAGAACCATTCTAGAGCATGAGTATTTACATATGAGGTGTTGTGCTCATATTCTAAATCTCATTGTCTGTGATGGTTTAAAAGATATTGATGATTCAATTTTCAAAGTGCGTAAGGCAGTGAAATATGTTAAATCTTCACCTTCTAGGATGACTAAATTTAAAACTTGTGCCGAAAAAGAAGCTATTGAATACAAGAGTCAAGTTTGCTTAGATGTGTCTACTAGATGGAACTCTACTTATTTATGTTGGAGAGGGCTTTGCAGTTTCAGAAGGCTTTTGAAAGATTGGAGGAGGATGACAAATATTTCATTGCTTATTTTAGAGATGATGATGGCGAAGGTAATGGTGGGAGTGAATATGGGCCTCCATATAATGAAGATTGGGAGAAGGTTAGGTTGTTTGTAAAATTTCTTAAAATTTTTTACAATGCAACCTTGCATTTTTCTGGGTCTTTGTATGTCACAGCAAATACATCATATATTGAGGTCTTAATGGTTCAAAATGCTATTGCTCATTTGTGTAAAAGTCAAGATCTTTCTTTAAGACTAATGGCGGAGAGCATGAGATCTAAGTTTGATAAATATTGGGGAAACTTGGATAGAATGAATTTGTTGATGTTGTTTGCATTGATTCTTGATCCTCGATATAAGTTGGAGTATGTGAAATTTTGTTTTAGTAATTTTTATGATGCTCCTACTGTGGATGTGTTGATAAAGAAGGTGAAAGATAGTATGATTCAATTTTATGAATGGTATGTGGAGCATAACACAACTAATAGTGCCCAACACACAAGTGGGGGTGAGCCATCGAAAGTGGTGAATGTTGATGAGGAGGATGATGTGAGAACAATGTTCACTTCCCAATTCAGGAAGCACTTAATTGAAAAAAAAAGTTTGTGTTCCAAGTCAGAATTGGAGAGATACTTGTTGGAGATTTGTGTGGATGATAGTCCTAATTCCAATTTTGATATCTTGAATTGGTGGAGGAATAATTCCTCTAGGTTTTGTATTCTCTCATTGGTTGCACGGAATGTTTTAGCAATTCAAGTATCTACAGTTGCATCTGAGTCAGCATTTAGCACAGGAGGGCGTGTTCTTGATCCATTTCGAAGTTCCATGTCTCCACAAACAGTGGAGGCCCTCATTTGTTGTCAAAATTGGTTGCCCACTTCATCAACTCCTATAAGTATTCGAGATGCTTTAGATGAGGTGGAAGAATATGAGAAGCTTGAGTCGGGTAATCAAACTTACAACTTGTTTATTTTCTTTATTTTTTTCTTATTGCATTTTAGTATAACTAATCTTTTGTATTCTTATTCCCTCCTAGATATAAGTTTGGTGACAATTTCTGATGTTTGAATATAATGAATAGAATGACGGTTGTGGCAAAGTGATGGTAAGTTATGCTACAAGTATGCTAACAGGTATACTTTTCTTTTTTATCATGCTTGTATGAGTGGCTTAATTATGGGTAGTTTTATGATTTCTAACTCCTCTCTCTTGTTTAAATTTTGCAGTTTTGAGAAACTTTTTACCAAGATTGGACTCATTGGTGCTATAGTGCTTTGCTTCAGTTGTTGGTGGCATTTTGAGTTTTGAGAAACTTTTTGTAGGCTTGTAGCCTTTGAAGTTTGAACACTTTCTTTTCTTTATTGTTATTATTTCCCTGTGTTTGGTTACTTGGATTTTATGAATCACTTTTCATGTGTGGTTAGTAAGGACACTTGAATGCTTATCTTATTTTTCATGTATGGTTATTATGGACAGTTGGGCACTTAAATGCATTTTTAGATGGACAAATTGTGTAAAAGTTCAATATTTATATTTAGTTGTACTTATCTTATTATTTTAAGAGGGACTTTTAATGAAGCACAAAGCCTTAGCAAGATCAAGAAGGTAAGGAATATAAGTTTGGTCAAGACAATCTAATAGTTTTATATACCTTAATTTACTCATCTTATGAGTTACTTTGCATTATCTTTTCTATAGCTTTGTTTTTTTTTTTTTTTTTTTATTGAATGTTGGATAAGAACTAACTCTTCATTATTTTTATACAGGTTTAATTATCTTATTGGTGACTTTTGGAGTTTTGGTGGACACTAGTTGGGACTTGGGAAGCAGAACTGCAAAACTCAATTCAATTCTTTGCGAACCAAAAAAAGGGAAAATTTATGGTTCATTTTCCTTCGTTTTCTCAGCAAATAAACTGAGAATTCGGTTTTATTGATATCGATTGATGGTGGAGCATAAAAAAATCCTGAAATTAGGGTCAGTTAACTGGAAATGCCTCATTGAGGGATCCTTTTATGTTAATCTCGATGAACACGTCGATCTCTTGAGATCATCAATGTCACACTAATGATTTTAGTATTCATTGTTGTTGTTGTTACTGCTGCTGCTGTTGCTGTTGTTTGTTATTATGATTATTGTAACAACTAAGGTGCGGGTTCGTATTTATCCTATCGTTCTCTTCTGTTTGTAGGTTCATGTGGATTTGAGAATGTCTAAGACAGCTGTAGATGTTCCTCCAAGGGGTGGATTTAGTTTCGACCTATGTAGAAGGAATGAAATGCTCCTGAAGAAAGGTGTTCAACGGCCATCTTATCGGAAGATGGGACCGACTATTGTTGGGCTTATTTTCCAGGTACATATGTCTTTCGCGCTCTTAACGTTACCAGTTTATTTCTTTAGTTGCTTGCATTGATTTGGATTTTATTTTGATGACAAGTGAAATGAAACCTAAGGATTGTCTTCAACTCTTCATAGCTGATATTGTTAATTTGTTTTGTAAAGCTACTTTGATTAATTGCATAGTCACTTGTGTGTAACTAAAAAATGTAAACAGAATCAATTTATGCAGTTCTTTAACAGTGTTTTTAAGCTAAAATAGGAATATAATCCATCCAAGTTGCTGAGCGGAGACATGGGTCTTCAAGCACAATAAAATGTACACGTTGGCTATTGCACTTATATACAGTTGCAAGAGTCACCATTATATAGGTCCCTGTTATGAGATTGTCTATGCCAAATAAAAAGAAGACATCATTATTTGATTTTGGACCATCTAATCTGTATCTTTTCTCAGTTATACTTTTAAGAGCAGGGAGTAAAAATCGAATGCTCAAAATTATTCAATCAACTTTCTCGTATAACATGTAGACCTTTTAGGTGTCACCATTGGATTTTCTTCGTACAGCCCACAACAGGACATAATGTGGTGGTAAAAGTCTGTTCAACCTGCTCAAACAGCTCAAACCATGTGGTTTGGGTTGGCTTTTTCAATGGGTTGGCTTGGGTTGGCATTTTAGTGGGCCGTTAGAATTGGGTTGGCTCATTTTATGCTTCCAAACCGGCCAACCCGGGCCGTTTACACCCCTACTTTGGCACATCTATTGGAGATGCTCTAAGCATGATAAATTTGAGTGTGGATCCTCTACTTGGGCTTGGATATGCTTGGTGATGTGTCATGATCTTGATAGTTTGCTTTCTCACTTGGGTGATGTGCAAAGCATCCAAATTGTGACACATAATCTAAGCACCAAAAAATCCAAGTAGAGGATCCTTATCCATAAAATTTAGGAGAAATTAGTGAGAGGTTCTACTTAAGAAAAATATAATGCGAAAAGTCCTACTAATATTTCTTTCCTTCGTAAGATCTTATTTAAGATTTGTTTCATGCGAAAAGTCTTAATCTTTTAAAAATATTTTTCAAAGAGGCGGAACCGCTCCTGGTGTATTTTCACTATCCTAGATGTGTTTTCACCGTATTTTTGAGGTTTTGAAGAAGTTTGAGAAAAATGATGATTTTCTTGATTCTATTCATTGTGAGAAAATACATGAAGTTTACATAGAAAATATGACACCAATTAGGTCCATTATTAATGGGATTGCTCTGGAATCAATCCCCTTAAACTAGGAAACTAAATAATAGGAAGATATTAGGTAATAACTACCTGTATCTTCTAATTAGAAAAAAAAATACACTTATAACTGTAAATGACCTAGCATAATAACGGATTTCCACACTCCCCCTCAAGCTGGAATGTAAATGTTTATCATTCCAAGCTTGGATCTAAAATCTTCGAAGTTGGTTCGAGGAAGAGCTTTAGTGAGGATATCAGCTATTTGGAGACGAGTTGGTACGTAGCTCAGAGTGATGGTTTTGTTTTCAACTTTCTCTATAATGAAGTGCCGGTCGATTTCCACATGCTTCGTTCTGTCATGATGAACAAGATTTCTAGCTATACTCAAAGTTGTTTGATTGTCACATAACAGATTCATAGGTTCATCAACCGGGAACCTTAACTCCCATAGCAACCTTCTTAGTCACATTCCCTCACATATCCCATGTGCCATGGCTCGAAACTCAGCTTCTGCTCTGCTTCTTGCAACAACTGATTGTCTCTTGCTTCTCCAAGTGACCAAATTTCCCCACATGAACGTGCAGTACCCTGATATTGATCTGCGGTCAATAAGGGACCCTACCCAATCTGCATCAGTGAAGATCTTTACACTTCTGTTGGGGTTCTTTTTAAAGAATAGGCCAGACCCTGGATTCATCTTCAAGTACCTTAGGATCCTTAGCACTGCTTCCATGTGTTCTTCAGTCGGATTATTCATGAACTGGCTTACAACACCCACCGAAAAGCCAATATCTGGCCTAGTGTATGAAAGATAGATAAGTTTTCCAACTAGTCTTTGATAAATACCTTTGTCAACAGGGGTACAGTTTTCTCTGTTTCCTAATTTGATGTTAGGATCCATAGGCGTCTCTGATGGCTTACACCCTAGCATTCCGGTTTCCTTCAAAAAATCAAGGACATATTTACGTTGTGAGATTGATATTCCCTATCTTGACCGAGCCACTTCCATACCAAGGAAGTACTTGAGGTTTCCTAGGTCTTTGATCTCAAACTCCTTGGACAGTAACCCTTTGAGTTTGTTCATCTCTTCTTCAAAGTTTCCTGTGAGAACAATATTATCTACATACACAATGAGTATCGTAATTTTTCCTCTTCCTGAGTGCTTAACAAACAACGTATAATCGGCTTGACACTGTGTGTACCCATATTTTATAAGGACTTTAGCGAACCTATCAAACCAAGCTCGTGGTGATTGTTTCAGCCCATACAACGACTTTCTGAGCTTGCAAACTTTGTTGACTATTGCACTAGTTTCAAAATCGAGAGGAATTTCCATATAAACTTCTTCTTCAAGGTCTCCATTTAGGAAGGCATTTTTGACATCCAATTAGTATAGGGGTCAGTCTAAGTTTTATGTTAGAGAGAGGAGAACACGAATGGTATTGAGTTTTGCTACAGGAGCAAAAGTCTCCTGGTAGTCGATGCCATAAGACTGAGTGAATCCTTTAGCCACAAATCGAGCTTTGAACCTCTCTACACTTCCATCTGCTTTATGTTTGACTGTGAAGATCCATTTGCATCCAACTGGGTGCTTTTCTGGTGGCAAGGCTGCGATGTCCCAAGTCTTGTTCTTTTCTAGTGCTCGTATTTCTTCATGAGTTGCTACCTTCCATTCAGGTATTTTGAGTGCCTCATGAATGGATGATGGAACCTATATTTTGTCTAGATTGGAGACAAATGCACAGAAACTAGGAGAAAAACCTTCATAAGATAAGAAATTATAGATTGGATGCCCTGTACATGGTCTTACACTTTTCCTCACGGCAATTGGCTGTTCTAGATCATTAATAGAAGGCTCAGGTTGAGAGTTACCTTAGGAATTTCTGGTATGAGTTGAATTCGAGGTTGATTCTTGGATTTGCATAGGTTGTGTAGGTTACTCTATTTCTGCTTGAGTCATTATCCTCCTTGAATAGACACGAACTTCACTATTGATTGCAGTTTGAATAGGATTTGGACTCTGGTGTTGAAATGGAGTTCTAGGTTCAGTTTCGGTGATTTGAGGTTCACTTTCATGGGTAGACTCAGCAGTATGAACGGTATTCATAGAGATGGGTGACCCGAGAGGTTCAGTGGATAACTCAAGAGATTCAGTGTTGTGAGGAATTTGGGTTTCTGTTTCTCAAATATGATATTCCAGTATATTAGTCTCCCCCTGAATATCGAATTTGGGGTAATAGGGTTGATTTTCAAAGAAAGTCGCATCCATGGAATTATAGAATTTCCTTGTGATTGGAGAATAGCATTTATAACCCTTTTTATTAGGAGAATAGCCAACAAATATACATTTTATGGCTTTGGGATCAAGTTTGGTTCAGTGTTGCTGGTGTATGTGAACAAAAACAATACATCCGAACACTTTCAAGGGAATTGTGGAAATAATATGAGTGTTTGGGTAGGACTTGACACAGTGTTTTGAAGCTTAGAACACGGGATGGCAATCTATTGATGAAGTAAGCAGCAGTAAGAACCGCCTCACCCCAAAAATGTTTTGGAACACGTGAGGTGAATAACAAGGATCTAGCAACTTCAAGTAGATGATGGTTTTTCCTTTCAGCAACTCCATTTTGTTGGAGAGTGTCAGGACACGAACTTTGATGGATAATACCTTGATTCAACAGAAAAGGTCCAAGAATTGAATTGAAATAATCCCGTGCATTATCAGTTTTCAAAACTTGAATCTTTGTTTGGAATTGTGTTTCAATCATGGTATTGAAATTCTTGAATATTTGACCAGTTTCGGATTTTTCTTTCATTAAAAATATCCAAGTAATTCGAGTGTGGTCATCAATGAATGATACAAACCATCGTGTTCCCGTGATATTCGTAATCCTAGAGGGTCCCCATATATCACTATGGATCATTGAGAAAGGGATGGATTTTTTGTGAGGTAGGCTAGGATAAGTGCTACGTATGTGTATGGAATACTGACAAATATCACACTGAAAATTCTTTGACATTTTATTCTTGAACAATGAAAGAAATTTTTTTCCAAGATACACAAAGTCTGGATATCCTAAACGGTAGTGCCATAACATAATTTCACTATCATTATTGGAATCAAAATTTGATAAAGAATTTTTAAAGAACTGACTCTTCGAACCGACATATACTGCCTGGTGAAGTTGTCTTTCAAGAGGATCATTGATCTTAAGGAGATAGAGCCCCGTACACAACTCAGCATTGCCAATCGTCTTCCCCGAATCCAATTCCTAAAATTCACAGAAATTTGAATGAAATTTAGTGATGCAGTTAAGATCACGAGTGAGTTTACTAATGGAGAGCAATTGCAATCTAAGTTAGGTACAAATAACACAGAATGAAGTGTTATGTCTTTTGAAATTATGATTATACAAGAACCAACCACTTTTAAGCAAGAGCCATCTGCAATTCTGTCAGAAAAATTTTCATGGAAGGGACTATATGTTTGAAAAAGTTGTGAATCTCCGGTCATATGGTCCGAGGCACCTGAATCTACAATCCAGGCATTCTCCTTTTCTCGTTTTACATTTAAGGCATTCAAAAAATTACCTTTTTGTGCCACAGTTCCTAATTCAATGATGGATGGATTCAAAGGTTGTTGGAATTGTCCGATCATCTTTTGGAGGATTTCAAGTTGTTCCTTGTTGAATTGAATAGTTTCTGCAGCCGAGGTTGTGTTCTTGTCCATGGACACCAGATTTTTGTGGCTTTCTCGATCATTAGAGTATCGAGTCGGTTTTCAATCAGCAGGTTTTCCATGGATTTTCCAGCAAGTCTTCTTGGTGTGTCCAGATCTGCGGCGGTGGTTACACCATGGCCTTCTTCTTATCGGTTTGTGATTGTTGTTGAATTTTTGCGGGCCTCCAACAGCAAGGGCAAAGCCATCAATCCCAGCAATCGTTTAAAGGGAAATCAATCCCAGCAGTCTTTTAAAGGGAAATTGATGAAGAAATTTGAGGCCCCATCATAACTTTCTTCCTGCTTTCTTCTCTGCGAACCTCAGAAAATGCTTCACGAAGAGTTGGGAGAGGCTTGGAACTCATGATTCGTCCCTTGACTTCATCTAGTTTCTTGTTGAGACCAAGTAAGAATTTGAATATTTGTTTCTTCTCGATTAACTTCTTGTATTTGATGCTATCTCTAGGGCTATCCCATTCCAGTTCTTCCAGGATGTCCAGCTACTGCCAATGACGGGTTAAAGTGTTGAAATATTGGGTGATAGAAAAATCTCCCTATCTCAGATCATGGAGAAAGCTTTCTATGTCAAAGATTTCTGCTGTATTGTCATTGTTGGAGTAGGTTTCTTTTACTGCATCCCAAATTTCCTTGGCTGTTCCATAGAACATGAAATTTTTACCAATCTCATTAATCATCGAGTTGATGAGCCAAGACATCACCATATTATTTTATGTCTTCCAGACCTTGAATTTGGGATCATCCGTCTTCGGCTGAAGTGCTACACCAGTCACATAATCATCCTTGCCTTTCCCACAAATGAACATTATCACTGATTGTGTCCATTGGAGATAATTATGGCCATTGAGTTTGTGCCTAGTGATAGAAAGAAGATTACATTTAGGTCCTCCTTGAGTGACAGCAGTTTGATAAGATAGCCCGGAAGAAGAATCTTTTTTGCTGCCTGCCATTCCGTATTTTGTCATACTGATTTCCAGGAGAGATCTCGACTGGGCAGAGAGTTGCAACTGAGAGAAATGAACCAGAGGACAACGATGGTCTGTTCTAATGAGAGAGAAAGTCGCAACTGAGAAGAGATTAGGTTATCAGAGGATGCTCTGATACCATGAAGAAGTTTGAGAAAAATGATGATTTTCTTCATTCTATTCATTCTGAGAAAATACACGAAGTTTAAATAGAAAATAGAACACCAATTAGGTCCATTATTCATGGGATTGCTCTGGAATCAATCCCCTTAAACTAGAAAACTAAATAATAGGAAGATATTAGGTAATAACTACCCATATCTTCTAATTAGAAAAAAAAAAACACTTATAGTTGTAAATGACCTAGCATAATAACGGATTTTCTTCATTCTATTCATTTTCTCTTTTTCTCCCTTTTCTATCTGTGTTTGGATCTTTGCCGAAGATGCATCACCGTCTGGATTTGTGTCGTCTTTATATGTATATATTTCTACACAAGCTAGTGTGGTTATAGCAGGAGTTGGAAATTTGCTGGAAGCATTATAGCGTGAAAAAATGCTAGTGATCACATCCGATGGTTTCGATTTCAGATCTAAAGCTTTATCTCTCTGGTCATGGTTGTCACGGATTCGATCACGATTGCCAGTGGAAGAGCACAATCCCAATCATCCATGATTTGCAATTGCATCAACTGGTGCCGACAGTTTTGATTTCAAATTCAAAGCTTTATCAAATTTTGATAAAGAAAAAAGAAGCCGTCTCCAACGACGATCAGATTTACGCCGATGAACGAGAGAGAAAAATGATAGAGGAGAAATAAAATAGAATAATTATAAAAGTAGAGGGTGTGTTGAAATTTCATATCTACCTTTTTATTTTTGTAAATGTATCCTTTTAAACAATGATAAATGTAATTTTTTATAAATGGTAATTATGGAAAGTAAATGTGAGCACACCAAATTCTAGTGTTAGCTTTATATATTAATATAGATGATACATAAAATCAAAATGTGACAAAAAAAAAAAAAAAATACATAACCACAAAAGCTTATATAGAACATCTTTTAGTGCCAATATTTTCTATTCTAGTCATCCTTTCAAGATAAAAGGGATAATTCCGTTTTAGTATCACGAACTTTATACTGATTTTCAATCCTGGCCATAAACTTTTATTAGCCTCGATTTAGTACCAAATTAAAAGTTCAAGTTTCAATTCGAGCCACACCATGACTCCGTCAGTCAAAATTGACGGAATATCTGATGTGGCAATGACATGGCATCTCAATGACACGTGTCAGTGCCACATTAGCATTTAGTGCTACGTGTCAGTGTCACATCGCACCAACTTTCCTCCAAAAAAATCACGTGCTCATTAGAAAATTTCATGAGTTAATTCCGTTTTAATACCTTGAACTTTATGTCACTTTTTCAATTTGGTCCACAAACTTTTAAATTGAAGCAATTTTACGACAACTTTAAAAGTCCAAAAAAACTTAGAAATTAAAATAAAATTAAGGGTAAATTATAAAACCTTCCCTTAGATTTGAAAAAAAAAAAAATGTCATCGGCTTTCCTAAGATAATGATTTATGTTCAACAACCTCCCTTGTTCGGCAAGCCATATCTTTCATATATGAAATCCACTTTGAGTGATTCAAGTTGTCATGGAAAATTTTCATGGCATACTTTCAATTGTAACTTGAATCACTTAATTTGGCTTTGAAATGAAAAAGTCATACGCCTTCAAAGTTGAGAAAAAAGTCAAGTTTTTTTTAATTTTTAGCATAAAATTGTTATTTTTTTTTTTTCAAACTTTGAAGGCTTGTAACTTTTTTGTTTCAAATCCAAATCAAGTAATTCAAGTCGCAGTCAAGAGTATAATATAAGAGCTTTACAAGATAATTAAATAACTATAATAGAACATCTTATGTAAGAGATATGGTCCTTTAAAGTAGACTCATTGAGCTAAAAAAACATGACAAACTGCCTATTTTGATCTTATTTTACTATGAGATTTTGAGGAAGGTGTTGTATAACACCTTACTAGTGCCAAAGTACGATACATGAGTTTTCCATAGTAACTTGAATCACTCAAATTGACTTTGAAAGAAATTACAAGCCTTTAAAGTTTGAAAAATTCATAATTTTCTACAAAAAAAACTGACTTGGAAAGATGTGAATTTTTTTTTATCTACTTTGAAGGCATATAATTTTTCTTTTTTAAAGCCAAATCAAGTTATTCAAATTGCAATTGAAAGTATGCCATAAAGACTTTCCATAGCAACTTGAATCACTCAAATTGGAGTTCATATGCGGAAGATATAATCCTTCAAAATAGACTTGCCGAACAAAAGACAGTTAAACATAAATCATTATTTTCGTGAGGCCAACGGCATTTTTTTTTTCCAAATCTAATGGAAGGTTTTGTAATTTACCCTTTATTTTATTTTAATTTTTAAGTTTTTTTGGACTTTTAAAGTTGTCGTAAAATCGCTTAAATTTAAAAGTTTGTGAACCAAATTGAAAAATTGACATAAAGTTCAACGTACTAAAATGGAATTAACCCATAGAATTTTCTAATGAGCACATGATTTTTTTGGAGGAAAGTTGGTGCTGACATGGCACTGACACGTGGCACTAAATATTAACGTGACACTGACATGTGGTACTGAGATGCCATGTCATTGCCACATCAGATGTTCCGTCAATTTTGACTAACGGAGTCACAGTGTGGCTCAAATTGAAACCTGAACTTTTAATTTGGTACTAAATCGAGACTAAAAAAAGTTTATGGCTTGGATTGAAAATCAGTATAAAGTTCGAGGTACTAAAACGAAATTATCCCCAAGATAAATAAAAGGGAAAATGACATTTTTGTACCTTCACCTTTGAGGTGAATACTAATGTGGTCCCCTAAACTTTAGTTTTGCTCAATTTAGTTATTGAATTTAAGTTGTTCCAATGTAGGACATTGACTGACGGAACCAACATCCGTTAGTTAAATGTCTACGTGGCGGCCATGATAGTATAACGTGGCGGCCACGATGATCTGACGTAGCTTAAGTTCTTTGGTTAAAGACATTTGGTACCTTTAACTTTGGGTAAAATACCAGTGTGGTATTTAAACTTTAGTTTTGCTCGATTTAGTCCTTAAGTTTTAAAAGTTGTACTAATGTAAAACATTTATTCCACTAACGTACCCATCATCGGCTTGCAATTACCAATGCGCATCTCGGAAAAAAATTATTATTTATATTGTAAAAGATGACGGTTTTAGCTATAACTGTAGTCAACGTAACTTAAGGATGATAGTTTTACCCCAACCATCGTAAATTCACTAATCTCAAGTACAAGTAAAGTAAAATTTACATACAATGCAAGAAATTGAAGTACGAATTTATAACTAATTTTTTCAATGCAGTGAAATTCTTCAATTTAAAAATGAAATAGAAAAATAATATATTAATTTCACTACATTGTGCTAGTAGTAATCTTTTTAAATTAAAAACAAAAAGACTATGCTAACATATGGAATAATCGACAAAACCATAAATTTCACTATACATACATTGTAGTGAAATAATTTGTTATCCCCGAAAGTGTCGAAAAAAATGTAGTGTGATAATAAAAAATGCTTAATATAAAAGACTCAAAAAAATATAAATTTCTTTGCACTTACAGTTTAGTAAAATGATTTGTTATCACTTAAACTAGAATAAATGGATTAACGGAAACAATGTCTTATATTGGTACAAATTTTAAAACTTGAAGGACTAAATTAAATAAAACTAAAGTTCTTTTTTTTGGATAATTAATAAAAAATAAATAAATAAATTTACCTAAAATTGAAGTTATTAAAATTTCATTAATCAACCAACTTAGGTTATGTTAGATCCACGTGACCGCTATGTCAGGCTCAAGTGGCCGCCACATCAGGTCAAGTGGCTGCCATGTAGACATTTAACTGACGGAATAACTTGACCTGCCACGTAGACATTTAACTGACGGAATGTTATTCCGTCAGTCAATGTCCTAAATTGGTATAACTTTTAAAATTCATGGACTAAATCGAGTATAACTAAAGTTTAAAGACAATATTAGTATTCATCCCAAAGTTGAAGGTCATAAATATGATCTTTAACTAAAGTTTAGGGATCACATTGTTTAGGGACCACATTGTTTCTTTGATTTCCAAGAAATCCAAGAGTCCCTCAGAAAAACACAATATCCAGTTATGGAATTATCAAAAAATTTCAAGTGTGGAAGGAAAAACCTTATGGAATTCCTTTGATATACTATTAACACTCTATGAGCAGCATGTAAATCAGGAACCGTGGCTTGTCCATTTATAGATATTGTCATAGTTTTTCACGGTCTGCATTTTGAAAACTGATCATTGGATCACTATGTGTTTTTTTTACGTGCATGACATAAATAAGAAGAGCATCTAATCCGATTAGTTTTTCAAAATACTTATCCCATGGTTCTCAATGAAAATGGACTAACAGTCAAATGTAGAATATATTTTGAAAAATTGATTGTTGGATTAGAGGTTATGAATTTCATGCTGATCAAAAATCACATTGATCCAACATTCGGTTTCTAAAAAACGATTAGAAAAAATGGTGATATTTAGAAGAACGAAAAAATCATCACAATATTATTTTTAAAAAACCGACCTTAGGATCACTGTGATAGTTCGCGAACATGAAATTCATAACAAATATATCTAATCCAATGGTCGATTTTTCAAATTTTGTTGTGCAATTGACCAGCACAAGTCCTATTTCGTTACTTTGCATATGTGCACTGTGTAATAGACTCCCTGTGTACAAAGACATAGAAAGATAGATATATGACATCTATGCTGCGCCATAGTCGGGTAGATTGCAGAATCCAAGCGAAAATGAAGCTGGGAACTGGGAAGAGACATGGGCTCCTAGAGCCAAAGGGATAGGATTATCTGGCAGCAAAGGGTACTTTAAAACTTGAAAGGTTGTGTGTCTGAAAACACCAAAACATTTTTTATGTCTTTTTTTCTTTTAACCATACGTGGCATTCTACAAACACTATATTTCTTCCCCCCATAGATAAAATAATCCTGAAGAAAAGCAAAGCAAGGACTCAGAATGGTAACCCAGATAGATAAAATAAACCTGAAGAAAAAGCAAAGCAAGGACTCAGAATGGTAACCCAGATATATTTGAGGTTAATATGCAACCTGTGAAGCCATAATTTTTTAATGTTTAAGCCAGAAAACATTCAACAAAATTTAAAAACATGAGTTGCTATCCAAAGGGCAAAGCATTCTTTCTCAATCAGAAAACATTCACATTTTCTATCTCAACTTTGACAAAGAACACAAACTTGAGACAAACCCAAATTACTCAAATTATCTCAAAAACATTCTAAACATATCACCCAATCCTCAACCCCACCACCCCCTCTCATTCAACAATACTAAGTTCCCCTCTAATTAATAATCACACCAACCCCATTACAAAAGCTTTCAAGCCCTAAGATGAAAAAGAAATCACATAAAACTATACACCAGGTTGAAAAAAAATTAAAAAAAAACACCACCGCCACTACCTCTGCCACTGCCGCCGATACTATCCAACAAATTAAATCCCAAAACAGCAATACCCACTTAAATTTGAGCTTGGAGATGTAATTTTCTACACAGGAATGACGTCGATCTTTGAAGTGTCCTCACACCTCAAAACAATACCCTCGAGGCTGGCAGGAAGAATACATTTTGCCCACTGGCACCCTGTTGGGAATGGCTCTGGCGGAGGAACGATCATCAGCACATTATCATTCCGCTGAACTACTCCCATAACACTTACAGTGCTGCCTTCTTTGATGTACCTATCATCATCAACCACCCAAAGCAGGACAAAATAAAATTTCTTTTCCGTTGGAAGAAACACCCAAAAAGGTATATAATGTAGGGTTCTTTTAGCAAAATAATGTCACCCAAAGTCCCAAACAATAACCAAGAAATTCTGTATCCAAGTTTTGTTTTTCAGCATTAAAACAATCTTCAGCAAAACTTTGAGGATGGCTATTGTGCTCCACTTTGTTTCTTTCACTCCACTTTGTAAGTCACAGAGACGTTTACAAATACACGAGAGCGTTAGAAGCATAAAGTGGAGTGCAGGATAGCACTGCCTATTTTTACCATCCATTGAAAGCGAGAAACTGCACAGCAGCAGCACTAGTAGAAAATGCCAACTTCAAAAAGCCCAAAGCTCAAAACAATTATGACAATAGCTATTGTGTAATGCATTATTTTTTTATTCAAGTTTGAAAGTTGTGAGATTCACTCCCATGGGGATCCAATAGGAGGATTATCTAACAGCCATTAAATTCTAGTTGTCTGCCAAAAATAAAAAATAAAAAGAAAAAGAAAAGAAAAGGAAAGTGAGGAACCCATAAGTTTGATGTTCAAAGCTAAAACAGGAGTTGGAAGGCATCTTGTTTATGTTTCTATTTTTTTTTAATTAAAAAAAAGGGAGAATTGGTTTCCAAGTGGCCAAAAATTTTCTGCATCCTCCATTTGGGTGATATGCCCTTTTCGTTTCCTAGAATTCTTTAACTCACTAGAGCCACATTTCAACCTTCAGATTAAAAGCAGAGCATGGCTAGTATATTATATTTATTCTGAAAGAAAGCAACTTTTTCTCACAAAATCAAAGAATTTCTATCTGAAAATAGCAAATTGCTTACCCTTCTTTCAATCGCATTACACGATCATCGCTTGAGAGGTTTCTCTCTCCCAGCCACCTGATGAATTCTGGAGACATATCTCTGTTTGACTGGTTAATATCAACAACTACAGTTTCATCAACATATGGAGTCACACGTGCACCATAGCCAGTCTTAACCAATGCTCTCAACCCAGACTGAAAGTCAGAAATGTAGAAATCGACCACATGCCTCTGCAATAATACATCAAAGAAATATCAATCAGGCACAACCGCACAATATTGGTTCTCATATAAAATGATTCCCTATCGGAAACTATGCCAATCTATCCATGATAGACAATGCTGTAATGGTACAATCTACAATCATGTGCTTCCCTATTGGGGCTTCAACATTTACCAGTCAATTGGTGGGACCATTTGTTGATCTAGACCATTGAAATAATCTAATGACATTGAAAATGGACATACCTATTTCCACAAAATCAATGGAGGAAAATATAATATATTATTACTTCAATTTGAATAAACAATAGAACTATGTTCATGAGTAAAAAAATAAGTTTATTTTTCAGATGAAGAGGATAATTTAATTCAAACTTTTTATTTGTCACCCATATAAAAGGTCCTCAACCCATTCAAAAGTCTAGATTGTTAAAAGGAGCCACCATTTCACATAGATGGAGCACTATCAATTTTGATGCAATGCTGCCATACTGCAGGTATCTCCAATAATAATAACAATAACAATAATTTTGTCCTGGATGATGTAACCATACATGAAGATTGCAGAACCAAATCAGGGACCTCATGATTGACTAGAGCCCCAAAAATTATAATTATTGACTAGCCAAACAATTCATTCAAATAAAGACGAGCAGATACATCATATCTGAAGATGGGGGTAATGCATGTACAAATATACAATACAAAGAAGTCAGTTTATGGTGGTTGATGATGTCAACATTACTCTACAGTCTACAGTTTAAGGTACAGGGCATTCACCCACTCAATACGTTGCCATTGTGATCCAGATCCAGCTCAAGGCAAAGTTCTAAAACTCCTATGAACACGAAATTTAGCTATTATATTGAGCATCATTGGACTCAGAACAACCTCCATCACACAGCTAACATGGCACTAATCCATTAGGTTTTGTGTTGACACTGCCAAATTGACTCATAACTTGACTGTTGAGTATATTAAGAAATGGTTTAAATGGGGCCTTGTGAATCCAGCTTTATACACAAGGACACAACTTTTGAATCCTTCATGAAAAATGCTCTCACACATGTGAATGAAGGGGGAAAAATCTTTCTTTTAAAGACTCAGAAAGATAGATGGAAAAAACAGAATTTCTTGGTGCCATGTAGAAAATAATAAAGCTTGCTCAGATGGGTAGTATAATCAGCATGTGAATTATAGCAAAAAAATCATGCGTAGTCATCATCGTATATGTGCAACCTCTTCATACAAAAACTTGAACCACCAATCTGAAAGCGTGCACATTATGGTAAGATTTGTTCTGAAGTACATCCAGCATAAGCAATGAAGATAAGGATCTTTCTAACCTCAAGTGAACGGAGACCCCAAGTAAAACGGCGATGTGTAGGGTTGGCAGCTTTTGAATCCCATCCTCGATACTCGTATAAACTAGTAGATGTATAAACGCATCTAGGAACCTTTTGGAAAGATGACTCGAGAGGGACATTTCCACAGGTGACCACCTTCAAAATTTTACAAACTCATCATAGTTAAAAACCATGTCATAGATGTCATTTAAGCATATGCAAGCAGGTTTATAATAATCAACAGATATAACATTCTGAACATATTGACTAGCCAGGCCTCGGAAAATATTCTTCTCTATGAGTCTATGATATAGACTTTTCCCAGAATGGAATAAAGGGCATATTTTCACTATACAAAGACAAAACTTGGGTAAAAAGGGGAGTACATCACCAGAGACTAAATGCATTAAGAAATTTTCTTCTCAAATACAAATGCACGCACGAGATAAGCGAGGGGAACAAATTCTGTAAAAAAATTTCTAGCATTTCACTCTTAAAGGGACAACATAAAAAAGTTGACATCCCGTACATTTTGTTTGCCCACCTTTATGCATTTACCGTTTCCCAACTTAAGTTTCAACAAATTATCATCAATTATTTTCAAAATCAAATTAAATTGTATGCATCAAAATGTCATGTTCTCTGAGGTCACTGTGTCTGCACAAAACCCAGACCAAAAAAAATGTACAGCTTTTTTATCATCAAGCCATATCCAGAATTTCATATACTGAATAATGTTCTGAATCTTCATTTTCACCCAAAGCACCCAATCTTCCCAATGTTTGTTTTAGATCAAAATGACACATAACAATCTGGATTGGAGATAGATATATATATATATATATATATATATATATATATATATATATATATATATTCAAAATCAAGCTTCTATTGATATTTGATAGTGATGCAAGACAGAATAGAAATGCAGTTACAATATTCCCCACAAAATTACGTACCCCAGAAACCTTGACAAATTGACCATCTCTTGCAGTTCTAAGCTCAGCATCAGGATAGCGGGCAATGAAACCAGTGATAGCTCTCCTTCCCCAATAAGTATTCCAAGTGAATACTGCAGCAACGGCACCAAAAAGAACCACAACGACAATGAGAAGAATAGGATTGTGGACAGCACCAAGAATAAACCCACCAGCAATAAAACCCATCACAAACAACAGAATCATCGACCAAAGTATTGGCTTTGGGAAGCTCCTACGGAATGAATATTCATCCTCCTGGCTAAGATTAGTCACGGCCTGGTTGTGAACAATTGATGCGCTGTGTATCTTAACTGATCCGGTGGAATCCAATGGACCAGACACTTTCCGAGGAGCTCCTGATGAATTTAGCGGGCCCGAAGAAATGGGCCCAGATGTAATAAGACCAGTTGTGGGCAGAACAGGAGGAAGAGGCCCAGAATTTTGGCGGGAAACAGAGCCCCCTCCAGATTGAGGACCAGATGACTTCTTAACTGGATCACCATGCCTATTAAGTGGTCCAGAATTGGACTTCTTTACTGAAGCTGAACCAGTCATTCCTGCGGAAGAAACAGAACCAGCCCGACCAGCAGCATTAGTCATGATTGGCCCTGAGTGGGTTGCAGCGCCACCAAATGATCCAGTCCTTGAAGGGGCATTATTTATAGGTCCGGATTTTCTTGACCTGCCGCCGTCCACAGGAATATCAAACATTTTCCCAAGTTCTCCAGACTTTTTGATATCCCCACCAGTGTAGGGCATGGCTGTTGAGCTCATCGTGGGAGGCCTCTCTTTTGGCTGCTCAGGCCGGCCTGATACATAAAGGCCATTGCTTAGCTGATGGGATGGGAATCGAGAACCCATCAAGCTGACTTCCAGATCCAACCAGAGAGCAGATAACAAATGGCACGGGCAGCACTGCAGCAACAGCCACAAACTTCCAACTATAGAAACTAGAGAGCAGGGTCCGAACACTCAATACACAGCATCAGCCATGATAATATCACCATACCAAGTGGACGGTGGAAGAGGACAAGATTCTTAATGTGATTTCAAAACCCTTCCACAAATTAAAAAAAAAAAAAAAATCACCAGTCAAAAACATGGTTCATTACCCAGAAGAGTAGGAAAAAACTTTCCAGGTTTAGATTCTAGCATCAAGAATAAATATCAAAAGAGAATGAACCGAACGACAAAATGCCCGAGTAAAAGCCCTCACAAATGAACAGCCAAGGAATAAGATCAGACCGCATTAGTATTGCTAAGAATTATAGTAAAGTACTCAATGCACCGAAGCAGAAATGGCATAGTGGATTCTCCTGCTGTAATGCAAAACTTAAATGCATATTTGATCCCTTTGCATGCTAAGAAAAGCTAGGAAAAAATAAATAAAATATTCAATTTAAACTCAAGACAAATAGGAACAAAATCCTCCACTCAATTGTGCCTACTTAGTTGAGGCCAATTTGACATGTTCTTTGGAAATCAAATTCAAATTCCATTCTCTTTTCAATTCCTCGGTTATCTCAGAAACCAAACAGAATAAAAAGGATTTTACAGAAAATTTAAAAATGTTCAAACCCCAGAAAAAGATATAAGTTATCCATGATTCTAACAAACCCAGATCACTTCTATCGTCATGATAATACCCATCAGATTTAGAAGACTGAGAAAGATTGCTACAGTGATTTGGTGAATCGTATCTTTACCACGGATCTGAAACCCAGTTCATGAACCAAAATTCCACACACACACAATAAATCTTAGTAAAATTAGAACCCATTAATAGTGCCATTATGCCCACACAAATGACAAACCGCCAATTGAGAACGTAAATGGTAAATAACCAAAAAAAATCTTAATATTAAAAATAAAATAACAAGAAATGGAATAAAATAAATTAACATAAAAAATGATTCACGTAGCTCATGCCATATTCAAGCCCATGGAGCCAGAATCAGTATCTCAAACCTATATACATATACATATATGCATATCACACTCACACAGTGGAAAAGAAAAACCTAGAAGAGATTCACATTATTCATGCCTTACTCAATTTCATGGATCCAAAATAGTAACTCAAACCACATATACCAAAAAATAAAAGTGAGAGAGATCACACATCCCAAGTAAACACGTTGATATTCAATAACAGAGCTACTATCATCATACATCTGGATCCAAACATTGAGATCCGGATCCAAATCCAGTAACAGTGGTACCAAAAGTCTTCAGTAAGTCCACCATTTTGGACATGGAGAATCCGGGTAAATCCAAACCCAGACACCAAATCTGGAATGTTGAAATACCCATGTTCCCATTTCGGGCAAAAGCGAGTAAAATGATAGAGATCAGAAACCCTAACATGGCTTTCTAGAGAAAGAAAGAATGAAAATGAGAGATGGAGAGATGTGCATACCTGCAAAAGAAGAGAGTGAAGATGGATCAACGACAGATCTCCATGGTCATTTCTAGAGAGAGAAAGCAGAGAGTCTTAGAGAGAGAGAGAGAGAGAGAGAGAGAGAGAGAGATGTTTTTGGGTGCAAGGAAAATTGGAAGAGAAACTAAAAAAGAACAGCGAAAAGAAAAAAATTAGTCGCAAAGAAAAAAAAAGGTTGAAACTGAAAGCACACTCTCTACCTTCCTCTCCAGTTTTCTTTCTACTCCACCTCACTTAATGACATAAATACCGCTCACCTTCACTTCCAATATCCAAACTGCCACTTTCTTTTTTTGTTTTTCAAATTATTCATTCTCTACAAAATCTCTCTCTCTCTCTCTCTCTCTCTCTCTCCCTGGATTTTAGGGATTTTTTCAATCAATTTTCAACCCTTAAAATTCGATAGAATGATGAAAATAGATGGTTTTGTGGGTGACTCATTTATTGTTGGATAATCATCATCTTTTACATTTGTCTATTGCTTGGACCTAAAACAAGGTGATTCAATTGCTTGAGTAGTTCTATCCCATAATAACCTTTATGATTTTTCTCACTAGATTATATATATATATATATATATATATATATATATATATATATATATTTGGAGAAAATACTACTTATATAATAGACTCTTTAATAACCAATAACCATGTAAATTACAAAATCTATGCATTAATTTTAGCTTTCATTAACAAACCCTTCCTTACAAGTATACAATTTTTGTTGATGGAGTTTCACTCCCTTTATAGGAGGTAGGTTTCATGCATCTTTGGATTGCTGCAAATCTTTTGATAAAATTAAGAAAAGTAGGAAAAATATAGACCAGTTTGTAAAGTCTTTAGGTGATTGTACTAAAATTCGAGACTTTCTATATCGAGTTTTCATTAGCATTGAGGATTTAAGAAAAAGGGAAGGATTACTGCCATTATTATGTAGTTCACAGGCCGATTAGACTTCCTTAAGGAATTAAAAATAAAATAAATAAAAATTAAAGCAAGGAAGGTCATAAATATGTATTTGGAAATAAGAAAGCTCCTAGCTGATGTATATCTTTTGCAAATAAATAAATTTATTTTTATTCCCATTTTAATGAGGGTCAATCTTGCTTTGCTTGATGTACCTTGTTGTTTGTAAGATGCAATCAAGAGTCATTTTCTTATAAAGTCGGTTCCCTTAAACATGGCTATTGACACTGTTGCATCCAACAAATTTTTCATTCATCTTCATTGAATATTGCTACACATCATAATTTTTTCCTCCCTTCATAGTTTCTTAATATAGTTTTTTTCTTACAAAGGGTAGTACTCGAACCCACATCATTTTCTTCATAATGAATTAATGATCATGAGTTACCATTACACCATAACAATTGTGGACTGTCATATCTAATTTCATAATATACTTTGCAACCTTTTATTTTTTTCCAATTTTTCTCCATGATTTTCTCCCAAAAATAAGTAAGCTCTCTCTCTCTCTCTCTCTCTCTCTCTCTCACACACACACACAGGTATTTAGACTTTTGACCTAAGTAATTCTCACATACAGATAAGACCATTTTAATTCTATTCCATATTAATTAACGTTAGGAAAACCTAATTGAGGCTTTTCCAAATTTTCTTCATGATTTTCTCCCAAAAATAAGTAAGCCACTGTGATATCTAATTTCATAATATATTTAGCAAGATTTTATTTTTTCCAATTTTTCTTCATGATTTTCTCCCAAAAATAACAGTATCTAATTTCATAATATATTGGGCAAGATTTTATTTTTTCCAATTTTTCTTCATGATTTTCTCCCATTCCAATTTTTCTTCATGATTTTCTCCCAAAAATAAGTAAGTCATTGCTCTCTCTCTCTCTCTCTCTCTCTCTCTCTCTCTCTCTCATAGGTATGTAGACTTTTGGCCTAAGTAATTCTCATATACAGATAAGACCATTTTCTACTCCGTATCAATTAACGTTGGGAGAACCTAATCAATGGTTCGGCCATTGGGGGAATGTGAACTTTAAACCTTTCACTTGGTAATTAAGAAGTATTGAAACCTACTATTTTAGCTTATGAAATTCATCGCAATTTCTCATTCAATCTCAATATAAAAACTTGTTTTTTTTTTCTTGGTAAACATATAAAAAAAAGTTATTTTTAGTAAAAATAAACTTGAAATATCTAGCATATTCTATCACAATTCTAAAATTTCTGTCTTCTAATCACAGTTTAATGACCGACTGCATTCAAATTTTCATATGATTAAAGTCATGATGACAATGGCTTACAAGGTTCGAACTTTAATTTCCATATATAAAACTCGAGAATTAGTGCAAAATAAGAATATGCATGAATCATGACACCTATCTTATATTATTGCATGAACTCATCAAATCATGGGTCCCATTATGATGCAAAAACACGTTCAATTTATAAAACTCAAAAAATTGATAGGCAACCAAAAACCCTAATTCAATGTTGTCCCATTGATTTTTATTTTTTTGATTTCAAACCACATTTTTAATGGGCAATCCTTAGACATATCTAGTTCTGACAAGTTTATTGAAAGATATATGACAACTTACAAATCCATTGCCCAACCAACTCAAAAGGAGAAAGGTTACCAAGAGGATAACCCAAAGTTTATCAACTTTAGAATGTTTTCAAATGCTAAGAACATTATAAGTTAAGTTGGAAGTCAATTCAGATAAATCAAAAGAGATCGAAACTTTACAAAGAGATAAAAAGTAAGTAGAAAAAATATTATTTTTATTTAAAATAAAATCAGCAACGTACTTTGGGGGGAAAAAAAACATTTTATTAGGCATTGTTAGCGAAGGAAGAGATTGAACCGCGACGAATATGTTTGCAGAGGTGTTTTAGAAAAACAAATTTTCAAAAAATCTCCTCAACCAACCATGCATTTTCAAGAAATGTTAGTAAATTATATATTTCAGTGTTTTGAAAAACACAAATCCTTTAATAATTAAAAACAATCCAAAACTACAAGTTTCCAGAATTTTTCATCTTTCTCTTTTTGAGAATTGAAAAGGATTTTGTTGCTGATCCATATTTGCATGGATTACCGAGCAGGCATGTCTTTCTCTACTAGCTTCATGCTTACAGTTGTTTGGATCATTTTTGTATATATATATAGAAATGTTCCAGTCGGCAAATACTCAGATGGTCGATATATAGCAAATACTTAAATGGTTGTTAGATCACTTATATGGCCTAGATCTAACGACCATCTTAGTTTGCTGACTGTACGTATCCAAAGTCAACTGAGTGATCTAAGGGTCATATGAGTGTGTTGATTTTTCCAAAGTCAGCAAATGCTAATTAGAACATTTCTGAAATTAGTGCTTCCTTTCAATTGGATTTTATCATGAATAAGTTTTGTATTTTTCCCGGGAAAAAAGAAAGTTGAAGAGATGAAGGAAATGGAGAGTAATGCGAGAAGGAAATCAATTATAAATAGCACCAATTCAGCCAAAATTAAGAATTCAGAACATGATCAAAATAAATAGATGTCCTTAATATCTAGCCTTTTTCTCAAGGGAAGATTGCATTCACCTCTCCAAAAACTTTCCCTCCCATTTCAAAAAAGATGTTGCGTCTTCTAGGGATTAATTTGATTGTCATGGACCTTCCAAAATCTTTTAAAATGCCACTTTTACCCTACCTAAAGGAAATAAATAAGAAGAAAATGGCTATTTTAATTTACCTTAATTTACTAACATATATAAGACTCCACATTCTTTCTCTACAAACTCCTCTTCTATTTCTATTTTCAAGTAATCTATTAATGGGGTACTGAAATGATCGATAAATTCACACTATTAGTTAATGTCTACTCATCCATGCAATTAATAGATTTGAAGCTTATCAAAAACAATATCTTTCGGCGTATCAAGTCCGAGATCCCCGTTTCGAATCTCCTGGGCCACCTACCCAATGTATTTGCCTTGCATCTTAACCGGTGTCCGTAGTTAGTAGGGTATTGCGGTCACCCGGGGGATTAGTCGAGATGCGCGTAAGCTGGCCCGGACACCCTCGTCATCAAAAAAAAAAAAAAAACAATGTCTTTTTCCAAATGTGAGGCAGCTTGTTATTTTATAAAATCTCAAAATCAATCTAATACTCTTAGTATATATATCATATATGCAAAAAATAATAGTGATATAGTCGGTTTTAAAAAATACATATTGTAAAAGACCATGATAATTAATATCTAATGGACAATTTCATAGTGTGTATGTTAAAAATTGATCGTCAAATCATTATAAGTATTGTCATGCGTGACACCCATAAAAATAAAAAAAATATAATAATATAATGATCGGGTTTTTCAAAATATTCAACTCAGGTCGGCTAAAAATCCACATCTTCATACTAAAAAGAAAATTTATAATATATATATATATATTCTAAAATTAAGCATGAATTAAAAAGAAAAGGAAAAAGAAAAACAATTTAAACACCAAGAAGAATGGATTTTCTTTAATGATGTGAACATGCAAGGTGGCAATCCTTTTCAAGCAAAGGCATTTTCCCACTAGCTCCCACCATTTCAAATGAGGTATCCCCACCACACCGATCACCAATATTAATATTGGACCACAATTTAATTTAATAACCACCACAACGACACATAATAATAATAATAATAATAATAATAAATTTGTAACTGGTTGTTGTTTGGATCAAATCAAGATTGATTGCAAATGAACAAAGATTGTTATTTTTTTTCTTAATTTGGATGACAATTTGGAAACATTTTGGGAAATTTGAATAAATAACAATTTTGACAAGAAAAAAGATACCCATATCTTAATTATCAAATTCGGATTATATTAAAATAAAAAAAAATATCCATAAATTGCGCCTTAATTAGACCATGTTTTCATGAAAGTGGGGCCAAACATTTCGTATTCTTTGCATGAAATTAACAAAATTAATTTTGGCACATAGACCACAAGGCCATCTAATGGTACTAACATTAATGCACTATTACATTTTTACTACTTGCCATTGATTTCACTCTTATTTCTATTTCATAAGAGAGCATAGCACAATGACTTGAAATTATAACGAATACTTTGTAACAAAAATATTTATTTGAAAAAAAAAATAGAGTAAAACGATACTTTCTTGAAAAAAAAAATTCTAATAAAATATAAATGCTATTATAAGGTGCATTTTACACAAAATTGCAGCGCCATATGCAGAACAAATTTTTAAAAACTGACAAAAAATTACAATAATCCAACGGTTGGTTTCTGAAAAAACTAAATGGAAAAGATTTGTGACATTTTAAAAGAAAAAAAAAATCACAATTTTTTACTGTGGTATTTTTCAGAAACCGAATGTTGGACCGCTGTAATTTTTTGGTCAATATGAAATTTATAAGTAGTTCATCCAATCCAATAGTCAATTTTTTAAAATTTTATCTTACATAATTTTATATAAGATGTACCTTATAATCGCATGACTGCTAATAAAAATATGTATTATTTTTTTTTTTTTTGAATACGAGGATAAATCCTCTCGGTTTGTCCTTTGACGACTTCAGAATCGATACCTAATGTCATTTAATCAGAGTAGAACAGAGGGCAAATTCCGGATGTGTGCACAGGCTCCTCAACACACACATCAGTAAGACACGAACTCGCATAATAGCAGGGATTCATGCCTACACCCAGATCCAAGAATTGATTACCCGTCACTAAAGACATGTCCTACCAACTTTGCTATGCTGAACACCCGGAAAGCTAGCCCCAAAGTTCGAACTCATGACCTCACCTTAGTTTCGAAGGGTTTTTGGCCAAGTGATCTACCCTTGGGGTTAATATGTATGATTTTGCACATATATGGAAACGAATATGATGGAGCTTATTGTATTTTACATTTCCTCCTATTTTCCGACAAGTTTTGGGTAACACGTCCTTGTCATATTTGAGTGCACGGCAGTGGGTGCAGTGGGATAGTAAATAAAGTTGAAATGACAAACTTACCCCTGAACTGTTGGTTTTATTTCAGAACTCTCCTAAGTTTATTTTTTTATTTAATTAGGTGAAAAAATCAACGTACCAACGCCACCTAAACATATGGATGCATGCACTACAAAGCCTAAACACAACATGACATGCAAATCAAAAATTAATTTATTAGTTCTTGGGCCATGTCTAATGATGTATGCATATTCATATGTAAATTTATTTTTTTTGCATACGTATAGTATTATAGTAATTTTGGGTACTCCGATGGTGATGCATATCGATATGCAAAAAATATTTAAATATCTGTTTGGCTTAATCCATTTCTTGCCACATCACTATATTTCTCGTTTTAGTTTGGAAAAACTATTATACCTCATTTTAAGAACTTTTCCTTTGAAAGTGACAATATTAAGCTTAGGAGATATATGAGTCTCTCGATCAAAGAATCGAAATAGATTTTAGGAGATATTATAATTTGACCCCTTAATTATCATCGATTTATATTTTGCACTCCTATAAATTTAATTATAATACATTGACCTCCACGTACAGTATTGATTTGTAATATTTTGCACCCTTCTATTAGTTAGCCATTTGTTTCTTTGACTGAAAAATAGTGTTTGCCTTATTATCTTTTTATGCAGGGGCGGAGTTAGGAATTTGTTCAAGAGGGGACATTATTTTGATTAAAAATTATGTGGGGTTCTGGGGCGCTCTCCCTGAGGCAATTATATATATATAAAAGTGCTATTATCAGGTGCACCTGATGCATCTTGCATCAGGTGCTCTTTTCTAGAGCAACTTGTTGAGCATATTTTTGAAAACTGACTGTTGGATTTGATGCTCTTTTCATGTATATCATGTCTATCAAAAATCACAGCGATCCAATTATATATATATATATATTCGGATTGAACTGAAATGATCATTTAAGGACCGGTCCTTAAATTAATTTAAGATCCACTAACCATTTTCTCACATAGGGTAAGTACTTTAAAAAACCGACCATTGGATTAGATAATCTTTTCTTGTATGTCATATATGCCAAAAATCACAGTGATTTGACCATTGGTTTTCAAAATACAGTTCGTGAAACACTTTAACAGTATTTACCGTTAGATACTGTAACAATTGTTTAACAGTTTGTATTTTGAAAACCGACAATTGAATTACGGTCATTTTTAGCAAACATGACATACATAAGAAGATTATCTAATCCAACAATAGGTTTTTCAAAATATCAATCCTAACGGTAAGTGAACCATAGATAAGGTTAATGATCAATCCTTACTCAATCATTTCTGTAGGATGAAAATACATTTTTTGGAGTTTGGTTAAGAGACTTTTAAAAGTCAAAATTTCTTAAACTATAAATGCAGTTTTTAGTTTTTACACATTGTTTCTACTCAAACTATAAATCTTATTTCATTTTGATAGCATATTTAATATTAATCTCCTCCTTGAATATAGTCAACTTGTCAAATTCCATAAATTTAATTTTGTTATGAGTAGTAAAACTCTAATTTTAATTATATAATTTAAAATCAATTGACTACAAATTCTATAAATTGAATCTTAATAAATAGAAGTTTAAAGGGATTGAAAATAAAATTTTAAAGAGAGCACTATGACATTTTCTATTAGATTATGTATAAATATGTATAGAAATTATTTTTAGCAAAAGTTGGTGGGGGTGGGTGGCTTTGCACTTGCCCCCAAGGCTCCTATGCGGCTCTACCACTGACTTTCATAAGTTTTATTGATATATATTATTTATTATGAATTTTATTTAATGTATGGAGAAAATAATTCATAAAAATTCAAATACATTTAGAAAAATCATGAAACTTCACCGATATACTTATAAATACATTAGCAGTCAAAGATAAATACTGTATAAAAAAATTAAAAATAAAAATAAATAACTCAAACCTAGCACCATTTTCAGTCAAAGAAATGAATGGCTAACTAACAAAATGGTACATAATGTTACAAATAAAAAATATAGAAGGTCAATATATTAAAATTAAAGTTATAAAAATTCAAAGTACAAAGTCTGTAATAGTTGAGAGATTAAACTATAATTTCCCCTATATTTTAAGCAATGTTTTAAAAAACTTGTCTCAGGGCTTGCCTCGCCCCAATGTGGACAAAAAAAGCCGAGCCTCAAAAAAATTAGGCGGAGCTCTTCTTGCGCCGAAGTCCAGAAATTGGGACTTACGCCTTAGGTGCATGTTTTGAGCTTTTTGTGCCACAACCTGTAGAGCTTACGCTAGCGGGAGTTTGGTTTATTAATATTGAAGCCATTATTATTATTTGTTAAAAGGCTAAAAAACCAATAACTTATTAATGGTTAATTATTAATAACAAGAAATAAAATCTAAAGCTAAATAATAATAATAAATTAAACAATTTAATAATAAAAAAATTAGGATTTTTGCCTAAATGGGCAACGGGTGACTCAATTTTGGTGGATAATACTGGTTTTCCACATTCTTTTTTTTTTTCCTTATATTTTATTTTTTCAACAAGTTGTCTTGAATATAATATATATATATATATTTATTTATTTATTTTCTGAAAGAAATTATACTATATTATATATTTTTTCTACTTTTTAAAATATTTTTAAATATAAAATTTAAAAATTCGAAAAACTTACGTGTCACCCTATGAGATGCAAAACTCCATATCCAACGCCCAACCCTGAAAATTTTGATTCCAAGCAAAGCATTGTTTTTGAGGATTCGAACTTGAAAGAGGAATTTTTCTTTCAAGGGCGTTGATTAAATGTGCTCAAATGCAGTGAAGTTGAGAGAGTTCCTCGGTTGGACCAATCAGTTTGTGACAGGCCGTCTTTGTAGTGTGGGCGCGCTTGAGCCTGTCAAATCAACCTCTACGGCTCTACTGGTCAACATCACAAACATCCTTATTCACCTGAAATTATTTTCTAAATGACATCAAATACAGGTTGACTATTTTTCCTTTTTAAGGACAAGTTGGCTATTTTAATTCTTTATGGCAATACTTAATTTGTTATCTACGTCCCCATATATATATATATATATATATATATATATATAGAGGGGTTCTCCCGAGCGACGTCGCTCATGAGCGACTCCGCCAATCCCGAAAGGAGCGTGGACACACGGCTGTGATTAAAAGTCACTTTTCAGTGTTGCAGGTTTGTGTCAGTTGTGAGATAAATGGAGAGTAGGTTAGATTGAGAATTAATTTCCTTAACTGACACATACTTTTCTCTCTCTCCCAAGCACTGAAGTCATTAACGATAATTGGCTTTCCAATTATTGATAATACTTATAATTATTGGTATTTCTTACGCATGAAATTGAGTTATTCCAATTGATAATACATTTTGAATTTAATTTAATTTCTTGAGTTAAATAAACTAAATTAAAATATAATATTCATTTAACTAGTTTTCAAATTAAAATATTTAATAGTATTTAAATTAAAACCATTAAATTTTTTTTTTGACACAACAATTATTATTTCTAAATTAATAATGGAACGATAATAGGCACAATAATTATCGATAATTGTGATTTTCAAGCTAAATGGATGAAATCGGCAAAAATATTATCGATAATTATACTTCATTATTATCGATAATAATAGTAGGTGTTTGCGAGCCAATTATCGAAAATTAGAAATCCAATTATCGATAAATAATTCTACTTTATTATTATCGATAAGGTGTTTGCGAGCCAATTATCGAAAATTAGAAATCCAGTAAGAAAGTCATGACATGCCCTGGCTACAAATCAATTCAATGTTAGAATATGAAACGCCGAACTGAACTTTCTAGGAGATATGGCTAACAATACATTATGCAAGTTCATGGAAATAACAATGTGTCAGTCCATATATTCAAATAGAAGTCAGGTGCACCCATTAGAGAGAGAGAGAGAGATTCCTGGCAAGACTGGAATTTGATAACCAAATTTCAAAGCGAGAACATTATAATCAAATAAACATCAAGAATAAGAAAAGGCACAACAATAAGCAAGAAGGCATAAATTCACTTGAAAGTAAAGATAACAATCCAAGTAAATCACCACAAAGTAATACTTATGAAAATCAACAGTTAACTAGCTTGAGTATCGATAATGGGTTAATCCATTATAACCATTGTCATGTTTTACAGGATATACCGCTATCCTTTAAGATATTGGATATTTCATTATCATTAATTAATAATTTATGCCCCTCCTTTGCAGCTTGCATTGTGCTTCACCTAATTTAAACAATCTATTGAATTGTATTTTTAATCCGCCGTATTATTTTTTATTTATTTGAATATTAAAGTCATTAGCAAGCCAATAAAATAAAATACAAAAATTAAATATTTTAATTTGAAAACTAATTAGATGAATATTAAATAAGTGCTTACAAATGACTATTATCGATAATTGTAAATAAGTCTCAGCTTTGGTTGCCCGGGCAGCTTTGTCTTTAGCCAGTTCAGAGAGTATGATACTTGAATCACTGAATGATTTGCAAAGTATCTGCCAAAGGACACGATACAACAGAGTCCTCTTTGGCAACCTTGGAATGATACAATTTTTTTATGAAATGATCCAAAATAATAATATATTCACTGCAAATTCAAATCCTAATGGCTTGAATACATTCTATAAATTTTCTAATAGAAATTGCAACTGGGGTTGGAAGGAAATAAATTTTGTGCCCTTCGGTTGTATGAATAAATTAAGGCCTGCCATTCTCATCAGGTACAAAAATTCCTTAGCTTTTTCAAAGCATAAATTTTCCTTTTTCCTACCTTATGGCTTGAAAATTGACTATTATTGATAATTGTAAATTGGAATTATCGATAATAAGTGCTTACATCACTTGATTTTGGCTAATGCTTCTAATGCTTTGCATATTGATGGCTTTCAAAAACACACTGCTTTTGGCCAATTTTTATATGCTCGTTCCAGACCGGTTAATTGTGGACACGTGATTTTGAGGAGATCCTGTGGGTATTTGTAAAGTCATATCAATCCACTCCTCTATCAAATTGTTTTGAACTTCAATCACTTTTAATGTCCAAATAAACTGTTTTTCTTATATATTTATTTTTCTTATATATTTTTTTACTATAATACCCCTCTTACGATATAAAATTTTAAATAATTTCCAATTTTATATATACTCCTCAATCATACACATAATTCCCAAAAATATTACATAAAATGTCATATCCAATTCAGATACTAGACTATCTAAATTTATTAAGATTTCTGAATTTATTTATTTGAAAGTGTATGCATCATAATTTTAATACTATCTACTAAGAAGAAATTTTAAATTTATTTTAAGTCATTCCTTATGACCTTGATATCTATCTTCACTATATTCCAATACCCAGTAATATATTGTCCATGATAATATTCCAACAATTATATAATTTTATCTTTTTTTTTTCTTTTTTGGTGATAATTACCTTATGTAAAAAAATACATTTAATTTCAATTTTTAAATTATTTGTATGCTCCTAATTGTAAATCTTAAAATTGATTAAGTCAAATATACAAATAAATATTTAAATTTTATTTATATTATTTATGGATTTTTATAAGTTCATGTTAATTTAATTTTTTTTTCCTTCATTTTTCTAGATTTTTTGCTAGGGTTCATTTTATATATTTTGAATCATGCTAGATACATTTTGAATATTAAATATAATTTTTTAATTCAGAAAACTAACAGGGGCTTTATTTATTTGAAATTGTATGCATTATAATATTAAAACTATCTACTAAGATTAAATTTTAATTTTATTTTAAGTCATTCATTATGACCTTCATATCTATATTCACTATATTCCAAGATCCAGTAATATGTTGTCCATGATAATATTCCAACAATTATATTTTTTTTTCTATTTTGTTTTTTTCTTTTTTGGTGATAATTACAGTATGTAAAAAAATACATTGAATTTCAACTTTTAAATTATTTGTATGCTCCTACATGGTCAAGTCTTAAAATTGATTAAGTCAAATATACAAAGAAATATTTAAGTTTTATTTATATTATTTATGGATTTTATAAGTTCATGTTAATTTTAATTTTTTTTTCCTTCATGTTTCTAGATTTTTTGCTAGGGTTGATTTTATATATTTTGAATCAAGCTAGAAACATTATGAATATTAAATATATTTTTTAAATTCACATAACTAGCAGTAAAATTTTAATTTATTTATTTGAAATTGTATGCATCATAATTTCATATTTATTTGAAATCATAATTTTAAAACTATCTACTAAGATTAAATTTTAATTTTATTTTAAGTCATTTATTATGACCTTCATATCTATTTTCACTATATTCCAAGACCCAGTAATATATTGCCCATGATAATATTCCAACAATTATATATTTATATCTATTTTGTTTTATTCTTTTTTGGTGATTATTACCTTATGTAAAAAAATACATTTAATTTCAACTTTTAAATTATTTGTATGCTCTTAATTGTAAATCTTAAAATTGATTAAGTCAAATAGAGAAATAAAAATAAAAATTTTATTTATATTATTAATGGATTTTATAAGTTCATGTTAGTTTTATATATTGTCGATAATATGCTTCCTTTTTGCCATTAAAACATCATATTTACATGATTATCGATAATTAAAAAACCAATTTTCGATAATTTCCCTTCACTGTCAATATCATTTCCCAAACTGTCCACGATGCTCCAAACCCAAAAGCAAAGCCAATTAGAATCCCTTACCCAAAAGTAAAGCCAATTAGAATCCCTTACCAAAAACCAATGTAAGGGATATTTGTCTTCACGTACCCAGCCTCAATCCCAACGGATCCACCGGCACAACACCTCACCATAACCATTTCAGAAATATCATCCACTACCATCACTCCAGAAATTCCCCAGACCATAGTTCCCAAATCAACCTCCAACCCAGTCATAATTACTTACACTGATCCACTCCCCAAAGAGCCCATCATAATCCACCTCCCTCAGCCAGTTCCTTACTCGAGTAATCACGCTGTGCCTTGGAATTACCATATTGAGGCGATCTTCCTGTTATCGATAATACCATCCCTTACCAAAAACAAGTCTGGACAAAAGAGTACTTATTGTTATGGATAAAAGAATCCATAATAGCTTGCAAATTCCAGTATTATATATATAAAATAATTGGATAATTGGATGATTTGAAGAACCCATACAAGCCCATCAAATAAAAGAATCCAGTATTATCGATAATTGGATTTTCAAATTTCGATAATTGCATGCAATACTAATGCCTATTATTATTATCGATAATAATAAAGTAGAATTATCAATAATAGCTTGAAAATCACCAATTTCAATAATTGTTGCACTCATTATCATCATAAATGAAAGATATCAGCTTTGGGGAATGGCATTGGCTTGAAAATTGAATATTAAGAAAAATTGTAAATTGGAATTATCAATAATAAGTGCTTAATGCTTTCAATATGACCACTAATGCATATGGATAATAAGTCCATCTAAAAACATTATCAATTTTGGCTAATTTTTATATCCTCAATTTTCATATTTCTCATTCCATTATTAATCTTGCATGCATATGACGGGTTTTAATTTAAAAATAATAAATAATGTGTCAAAATTTTTCTTTAGTGGTTTTAATTTAAATTCTATTTAATATTTTAATTTAAAAACTAGTTAAATAAATATTATATATTAATTTTGTTTATTTAACTCAAGAATTCAAATTCAAAATATTTTATCATTATTATTTGTAATTAGAATAACTCAATTTCATGTGTAAAAAACAATAATTATAAGTATTAACGATAATTGGAAAGCCAATTATCGTTAATGCTTAGGAGAGAGACACGTATAATGACTTTAGTACTTGGAGAGAAAAAGAATTTGTTAGTTGAGGAAATTAATTCCCAAACTAACCTACTTCTCATTTATCTCATAACCGACATAAACCTGCAACGTCAGAAGTTACTTTTAATCACAGCCGTCTGTCCACGCTAGTTTTGGGATTAACGACGTCGCTCATGAGCGACGTCGCTCGGGAGAACCCCTATATATATATATATATATATATATATATATATATATATATAT